>CAJVSB020000664.1:0-31720 GCA_911865555.2 Thlaspi arvense | reverse complement strand
TTGGGTGAATGAAAATTACAAAATTTTGGCTTTTAATAATACCGGCTGAAGTTTTTTGTTTTTGTAGTGATGGTTAACATCAATTTTTAATTAAGATTTTTAGAATGTTTTTTGAAATGCTCGATTATTTGGAAGTCTTAAACTTTTTCATGATTATAAAAACCACCCAAACAGTAACTTTATTCTCTTTCTACTCCTGGTTGTAGTCTAGTTAAAAATAAAAAAAATTCTTTCAAATATTTTTAAAAAAATCCAAAATTTGTTTTAAAAGAAGTTCCTTATGCCAAATCATTGTATGAAAAAAACCATGATGCTAGTTTCATAACACATATTTTTAAATTTTAAAATTTATGAACCTTTTTCTATAAAAACAAAAAAAATAAATTTTAAGATCTAGCCGTTTAGGATCTTCAATTAATTACCCATCAAGGTTACCTTACTCCAATTAGAAAATTCAACCACCTCTATCCTCCTTCAATCTAAAATCACCTTCAGCCCTATATTTTCACCTCTTCCACTTTCTTTACTAGTTAAGTATCTTAATCTACGTCTCTTTTAATCCGAATAACCAAGGTGAGCCTAACTTGGAATATTAGCTAATAAAGCCCCTTGAGCAATCATCGACAATTGTGCATTTAAGGATTTGAGTTCTACTAGCATAGACACGTACTGATCTAAGATTTAAAACATGTCTACAGATTTTCTACTGAGAGCATCTGTCATCATATTTGCTTTTCCAAGATGATCCTCAATAGTATAATTATAGTCTTTTAGCAGTTCACCCAACGTTTTTGTCTCAAATTTAATTTTTTTTACGTCAAAATGTACTTAAGATTCTTATAATCCGTAAATATTTGATAATGCTTCCCATATGGATAGTGCATCCAAATCTTTAGTGTCAAGATTGCTATCAACTCTAAGTTGTGAATGGGATAGTTCTTCTTGTGAGTCCTCAATTGTCTTGCAAGTGTAAGCTATCACTTTTCCCTCCTACATTAAGATACAACCTAGCCCCTTCTTGGAGGTATCACTGTATATTGTGTAACCCTTCTCACTCTCGAGAAGTGTCAATACAGGAGTAGTGGTCAACCTATTCTTTAACTTGTCAAAACTCTGCTAGCACTCTTTAGTCCGTACAAATTTCTAACCCTTCCTTAACAACTCTGTTAGTGGAGAAGCAATGATAGAAAAGTTCTCTACAAATCGTCTATAATAGCTAGCAAATCCCAGAAAACTTCTTATCTCTGTAACATTAGTGGGTGGCTCCCACTGTAAGGGTCGCCTGGATCTTCTGAAATCCACTAATACCCTTTCTACTAAAATGATATGCCCCAGAAATACTATCCTATCCAGCTAAACTCACTCTTATTCAACTTGCATACAACTGCTTTTCCGCAATGTTTGTAAAGCAATCCTCAATTGCTCCCGATGCTTTGTCTCATCTCTAGATTATATCAATATGTCATTTATGAACACTACTATAAACTGGTGCAAGTATGGCCGGAACAGTCGATTTATCAAATCCATAAATATTGCTGGGGTATTAGTGAGGCCGAGGGCATTACTAGAAAAACGTAGTGCCTATATCAAGTTCTGAAAGCAGTCTTGGCCACATCCTCTACCTTAATTTGCAACTAGTGTTATCCTGATCTTAAGTCAATCTTAGAAGGAAAAAAAAAAAAAAAAAAAAAAAAAAAAACCTAGGCACCTTGTAGTTGTTTAAACAAATCATCGATCTGCGACAATAGGTACTTATTATTAACTGTCACTTTATTCAGTTGCTTGTAATTGATACACAACCGTAGAGTGTCATCTTTCTTCTTTACAAACAGTACAGGTGCTCCCCATGTGACACACTAGGCCTAATGAGTCCCTTTTCAATTTACTCCTATAGTTGTGTCTTAAGCTTTTTCAACTCGGTGCCATCTTATAGGGAGCCCTTGATATAGGTTGTGTGCTTAGCAGTAGCTCAATACTAATCTCCGCCTTTTGCTCTAGTGGTAGTCCAAGTAATTCATCAGAAAATATATCTTAAAACTTGTTGACTACTAGTTTGCTAGACTAGGAACCATCTTTTTTATATCTCTCACACAAGCCAAATAAGCCTCACACCCTTTTTTTAGTAGTCTGGTGGCACTCAGCGCTAAGATTATGCAAGAAGGCAACATGTCTCTCTCTCCCACAAAGCATATCTCCTTACCATCAGATAACTGAAAGACCACTTCCTTTTTGAAGCAATCTACTTTGGCCTTCTAGGCCGTCAACTAGTCCATCCCTAAGATATATCCAAACCGTGCATATCCAAGGGAATCAAATCTCTCGTCATCTCCACACCCTCTATACATAATCTGCATCTCTATAAAACCTACTCTACTATAAAAGTCTTCCCCACTGGTGTTGATACATATATACTATGCTCTAGCTCGCTTGGTCTCATCCTAGCCTCATAGCAAGTACTCAAGAAATAAATGAATAAGTAGATCCAAAATCTATCAGTGTATATGCATCCCAACCATGCATAGATAACAGACTAATTATTGTAGGAGCTCTCTGGCCTCTTATTTCCTCATCGCAAATACTCGCGCTTTAGGTCTCTGTTTGCTTGGAAAAGCTCTTGATCTATTAGGTTGAGCTCTAGCCTCATTGGTCTGAATCTCTGGTGAGGTACCCTGCCAAGGAGAAACTCCTGTGCTTGGCACCATCTACGATCAATCCTTCTTGATGTGACCTATCTGGCTACATCGATAACATACTCCAGTGCCTCATGCACTCTCCTCTATGTCTTTTCTTGCAATTGGGGCACTATAGGAACGTCTTCGCTGGACCTACTACTATAGAAACAGATTGTTAATTCAATACAAATGGACCATTAACTAATTGATAGAACATGAAATAACAAAGAATCTTAATACCTAGTTGAGGAGAATCCACCAACAAAAAAGAAAATAAGATTCAAATACATCTCTAACTGAATTAAAGCTCTATACATGGCCACCAACAAGATAAAATAATTTTTTTTAATAGAGTATGCATCTATTAAAATGTAATTGTGTAAAAATATTAATGTATATGTGTGTGTATATATATGGTAGACAAGTCAAGTGGTGGTGGGTTTTAATAATATAACCCGTCACTCGACTGAATGATGAGCGAATTGCACAATGTTAAAATTGTTAACATGTAAATATTTGTATAAATCGATGGGTTGCGAGTAGTAGTACGGACAAATCAAGTTGGACAGGTTTATGCTTACCTTACACTTGACAAGAGGAATTCAATTTCCTTCCATTGTCTTTGGTTCTTGAAAAGGAGATAAAGAATATGTTTCCATTTATTTGGTTGGAACTCAAGCCGGACTACGATGGACAGGGTTTAGGTCAAACTCAAATCTAATAATATTAGACCTAAATTAACTCAATTCAGTAAATCTAAATTTGATCCATCTTTCTATTTTTTTTCTTTCAATTCTACCTATAAAATTTAATGTAATGATTTGAAAGCAATTAGTTTGAACAATTTGTTGGATTTGAATCATTGACTCAAAATACTTAAACTTAATTTATTTAGTATGAGATATTACAATTTTTCTCACTTAAATACTTGACATTCTTGTTAAGTTGCAAATTTTGCTTTGACACCATTTGTAACAACCTAAGAATTAACCTTAGTAAATTATTAAGTATAGACTACTAGTCCAAAATACCTAATATTAAGTTATTCAGTAGTATTATCTAATTTTTTATATATTATATTATATTATTATCAAAAATTGATATGAGATAGGATATCCTATTTAATCTCTTTACACGTGTCTTTTTAATTTTTTTTTCTAATTTTTCTCTCTAAATATTTTCAACTCACTTTCTAAATTTCTAAAACTTTCTCTCTTTAAATTTTTTTTGAAATTTTTCACTCTATGTTCTTTTCAACTCTCTCTTTAAAATTTTTTCAACTTACTCTCTCTATTCTTTCTTTTACTTTTCTCTCGGTGAATTTATTTGAACTTTCATTTCTCAACCTTTTTAACATACTTTTTCAACATCTCTCTCTCTAAAATTTGTTGTTTCTCTCCTCTATTTTTTTCAATGTTCCCTCTCTAAAATATTTCACTTTACTCTTTTTTAATTTTTTCACTTTCTCTCTCTAAAAATTTTTCAACCTTCTCGTTCGATATTTTGTTGAACTCTCTCTTTCTCAAATTTTTTCAACTCGGTCTCTAATTTTTTGCACCTTCTATCTCTTAAATTTTCTCTCTAGATTTTCTCAAATCTCTTTTTAAAGTTTTCCAACTCTCTCTAAATTTTTGTTAACTTTCTATCCACAAAATTTTCTTTCTACCCCCTCTATTTCTAAATTTTATTAGCTCTCTCAACTACAATTTTCTTTCTATACATCTTTTTTTTTTTCTTTTTGAAATTTTTTCTCTTTCTTTTTTAAATAAAATAACAATAGGTTATAGAAAATATAACATTTTTGTATTTATTAAACTACGGATAGTTAAAAAAATTAACAAAACGGGTTTAAATATACCTAGACCTGTTATTCTTTAAAATGGGTTTAATGAGTCTAGATTGTGTAATGGCCCGATTTTTTTTATATTTTTGTTATTTTATTTAATTGATTTTGGGTTATTTTAAAATAATTGAAATGTTTTGGGGCTAATTCGAAAATTGAAGGGGTTAATTGAGTAGAATAAAAGTTGTTGGGCCAGATTGGAAAAAAAAAAAATGAGAGAAGGGTCCTTCGGCCGGAAGTTGGCCGAAGGATGTAGAAGCAAAATTTGCTCCAATAGGAGCAAGCCAGCTTTTCCAACTTTTGGAAACTTATTTGTGGAGGAGAGGTGAGCCAGGTATGAGAGAGAATTGAGATTTTAGATGAGAGAAAAGGAGAACGAGGAGGCTAGGAAGAATCGACGGAGCCAACGGGCTTTTCGGAGAATTTCAGGCTTTTGGCTGGCTTTTACGTCCGATTGAAAGCTCTATGGGGGTCGTTGGATCGAGACCTACAAGTCTTGTTCCTGATTGATCGAGGTATGGCCGAATTTCTTGATGATTTTTGAGTTTTGTGCTCAGGTCATGTTGTAGCCCCAAGTGCACGTTCCGGGTCAGGGAACCGGGTAGAGACGACAGACCCGGATGAAACTAGGTCCGTGCAGGTTTGGGCCGGGCCTGCTTAGGCCCGAATCCAGCTAGGCTGGGCCGCAGCCCGTAGGCCGGCCCACTGTGCCGGGGTGGACTGAGTCAACCCACGGGTTGACTCAGCCCACCAAATAAATCCACTAGGTTGACCAGCGAGTCAACCCAGGTGTTGAAATTAGGAATAGGCTATCCTTGAGGATAGAATTGGGAGGGATAAGAGATGATTGGAGATAGTGGTGGAACTAAATAAGTTGGGATAAGGGGATTAGGGTTTTGACAATGGTGAACCACCCAATGAGGACCGATGGTTTGATCGGCCGGTTCGAGGCTCTCCGGCCGATTTTCTGGGCAAATGGACTGGTTCTTGGTTTAGTAAGATGAGGGCTATCAGGCCA
This sequence comes from Thlaspi arvense, assembly GCA_911865555.2. Taxonomy (NCBI): domain Eukaryota; kingdom Viridiplantae; phylum Streptophyta; class Magnoliopsida; order Brassicales; family Brassicaceae; genus Thlaspi; species Thlaspi arvense. The sequence continues at coordinate 26,187 of CAJVSB020000664.1, read as the reverse complement.
GGTAGTTTTGAGAAAATTTAAATGGTCGGTTCATAATGAATCAGCCGATTTTGTGTGGAGACCTTTGGGCGGCTAGTTCACCAGCTTTTAGGCCAGTTCGGGAGAAAGTAAAACCGGTTCCTAGTTTAGAATGGTGAACCTAGCTGACCATGAATTTTGGTGATATTTGGATGTCCAGTTCAAGGAGAATCGGGCTCGGTTCACGTGCCGATACTTAGGATTAGGGTTTTTGGCTCGGTTTAGCTTAGTTTTGAGAGGCTCTTGGTGGGTTCAAGGTGGTTCCTAAGGTTTTTGGGCCTCCTGAATCCGATTTTGAGAGTTTTATGGCCAATTGAGTTGATTTGGGGATAGTTTTGAATTGGGTTAAGCTAGTTCGAGGGTTTTGGAGGTTGGTTCGCTACGGTTTGAGGGTCATGGAGGCAAGTTCTGTAAATTCGAGGGTGGTTAAGTAGAGCGTTGAATGTTCATGAATCGCATGGGCCTTAAGGTGGGTTAGTAGTGTCTTGAGATGTGTGTCTAAAGCTCGGACATGGAGGAAGTCCCGGGCTACTTCCAATGAGTGAGTCTTTTGGGAAGTAAATTCAGTTTCGGTTCTGACTCGTGGCTTGATGATTGTAGATACACTTGAGAAGGTATGCTCTGGTTTGTGAGCAGTTCTTCAGAGTCTCAGTTTCCGGTTTTGACGTGTCTAGTGAGTGACAGTACTTTCTGTACATGTGTTTGCATTTTGGTTTTCTGTAAATTTTTGTGTTCTGATTTTTGAAATGTGATATTAAATTTCAAGACATGAATCTATCTGTTTAAGGTACAATAAGCTTGAAATTATTTCTGTAATTAACTACATACCTACTTCAGTGATGCATGCACTTTTAAAGATAAATTTGTCTAGAGTTTTATGTGATTATGGTTCTGATACGAGGTGCTAGGGACTTAGCCGATGGACAGTGTGTTGCCGTAGCGTGTGGGAAGTGCCCTGTGCCCAATGATGTGATATGTGTGATTTTGATTCTGATTCTGATTCCGCTTCTGGCTCTGACACGAGATCCTAGTGTGACAGATATGAGATATGTGACTCTAACTTTGATATGGGATGCTAGGGGCTCTGCCGTTGTACGGTTGGCCACCGTAGCATGCAGGAAGTGCCCTAAGTCCACCTATGACTCTAATTCTAATACGAAATGTCAGGGGCTCAGTCGGCAGACGGTGGGTTGACGTAGTGTGCAGGGAGTGCCCTGGGTCCATATGTGGCTCTGGTTCTAGTATGTGATGTGTAATATGTTGTGATATTCCAATAGATTTATGATTTTCTAATTTTGACTGTGCGTATGTAAACTACATGTGTTACCTAAGGCAAATATGACTTTTGTAAATTGTGTTATTGCTTGGAAACGATATTTATGTTTTAAATGGTTACGATTTCTGTCTCGGCATGTTTAGAGTAGTACTGATATTCACTAAGTTATATACTCATTCCATTTTCTCCTACCTTCCAGATTCTAGTTCTGACTGGCAGCGGTAGCTCCAACGTTAGTTTCATCGCCGCTGTACTAACTTGATTGTACGGGCACCTTCTTTATATTTACTTTTGTACTTTAGACGCTCCATGTACAGTCATACTTGTTCTTATTATTTGTTTTATATGGATGGTTTTCTGATGAGATGTTTTATATGCTTCATTTTGGTCAAATGCTTTCTAAGGTTGGTACGCCAATCCTAGTGCCGGTCACACTTCCAGATTGGGGCGTGACAGATTGATAAAAAGGTTCTATCGGATCGGGTCGGGGTCCCACTTTTTGGACCGAGTCTGAATTGGGGACCCCGTTTGTTGACACCCCTAATTGGAAGGATACGAGAAAGGTTGAAAAACACGGTTTAACAATAACTTCACATTTATTCTCATTTTAAGTTGCAATGATAAATGAGCTTTATTTTATATTATTTTTATAGCATTAGTTTTGTTTTCTGGAAAATCATAATATGTGACCATTGTGTGTGTGTGTGTATATATAATTTGAAAATTTATTATTAAGTATGATTTAAAAAAATGAAATGCTTATCCAAGTGAGTTTGTGAATAGACAGAGAATGAAGCACCCTTCAAGTAACGTTTAAAACGCGCACACAACCTTAATTCCCATCCCGACATATCCAAAAGTGGACGAAAAGATTTTTACGTGATAGGAGAGAATTGAAAACCGTCCCCCAATTCCAATCCCTTGCCCAATCCTCCCAACCTTTTTCTTCCAACCAAACACGGCATTAGGAAGCATTACGGTCCTCTTCAAGCTCTCAAACTGGGTAACGTTATTTCCAAATTAGATGAAACCTACACGGTCAAATAAGTCGGAATTAAATGTGAACTTGTGTATATTTCTCTTAAGTTAGTTTTTGCTACATGTTTATTGGAGGACAAAGTTCTAGAATAATCTTCAAATGGGTGGGATTATATATTTAATAAATAACGGATAACTTTAAGTTCGTCCTACCTTGTGCTTTTTTAGTTGAACATTCACTTTTTATGTATTCATGATAGTTGGATAGGACTATTTTACCCATTTGTCGTAGATTTTGATTAATGTGAGTTGATTTTCATACATATCTTGGATGTCAAAGTTTCAAAATGATCATACAATGAATTAGATTATTTATGAATGTTGCGCATTAGTTACTTATACCATTCACTTTTTGGGTCAGTAGGAGTATTGTATATTTCTATTTATTATAAATATTAACTGCAAAGTTAATATTCATTGTATGTGTGAAATTTTAGAATGTCTTTGTAATGGATTGGATTATTGCAATGAACATCTGAGCGATACACTATTCATTTCTTTTGTATATTTGTCACTGTTTTAGCTTATGTAATGAATATATTAAATTATTAATCTATATTTGTTATAAATATTGATTCCAAATTGGTCTTAATTGTATCTGTATTAATGGCAAAACTGGAGAACGATGTCATGAAAATTTGTATTCTTCTTGCAATAAATATTAGATAATTATTAATCCCACTATTGGATTGTTCATTATTTGTTATACAGTATATATCATTTAGCTTTAATCTGATTATACGATGACTAAACAGGAGTACTAATTTGTTTTAGATATTGATTCTAAGTTGGTATTTGCATGTGTATTGATTCAACTGTGGCCCTTCCTTCTTTCCTTCTTCCCTTCCTTTCATTGCTCCTCCTCCCTTTATTTCTCCACCTCCTTTTCCGTTGCAGACTCCTGTCGGACGATGGGAGATCATTCGATGGGAGCTGTTACAGCTCTATGGACAGAGCTCTGTTGCTTCGTGCATGGAGCTCTGAACCTCAGCCGCCATTGTTGTCAGTTCGAGCTTTCAATCCTTCTAAAATATGACAATCGCCGCCGTTAATCGGACAATCTTATTGGCATCGAACGTCGGCACGAAAACAGATGGTCGATTACTCATGGTTGAAGAAGATCACCAAACCCAGAAACTAGAAACACCCGACTAGAAACATATATATGGATATACACAATATCCGCATGAAAAAACTGTCGATCAGAACAATAATCTGGAGGGTTTACAATTATTTTGGAAAAAAAAATAGAAGAAATTAACAAGGACTTGAAACCGTTTAATATATACGCACAAAATCCGCAAGTATTTCACTATATTTCTGCAAGATCTCTTCGATCAATCCACAAAATATAACTATATCAGTCATTGTTCCTCTCTGGTTCCGATGCAGCAGAGCAAGCAGACGATGCAATGGTCGGACAAAAGACAGACGAAGGAATCGACGGCCCTCTGTTTTCTTGTCGACCATTGCTCTGTTTCTCTCTGGTTCCCGACGCTACTCTCTCGCTCTGTAATCTCTGCGCTTGCCCCTCTTTTGCTGCACTGTTCCCCTCTGCGATTACAGTTGTAGGACTGAAAAACGCAGCTTTTTCTGCACTTGCCCTTTTATCTTTACTCCTCTCTCTGCGATTGCCTTCGCTTCTGCTTCTGCCACTTCTCTCTCTGTTTATGGCCGCAAGTCTCTCTCCGCCCCTAGGAACTGGGCGATCACAAGAGCAGTACTGACCTGTTGCCGTCGAGAGCAGGCAGGAACCAAAACCAGCAGGAAACCCGTAGCCTCTGGGCTCTAAAACGACTTCATTTTCTCTCTGTCTCTCTCTTCTTTTTCTTTTTTTTAACCTTTTTTAATTTGTTAATATGGTCCACTTAAGGACGGGCTTATATGACACCCTTCCATATATGGTAGCCAGGTTCGACTTCTTTATTATTTGTATCTTTTTTTGTGATTAAAGTGCTATTTTTTAAATTTTTAATTAATTTAGTTAATTTATTAATTTTTATTAAATAAATTTTTTAAAAAATTTATTAAAGTTTAAATTTTAATTAATGTTATATAATTAAATTGAATTTTAAATTTAAGAAAAACAATTCTTGAGAAATGATACTTACTAGTTAGTGTATGAACTGTACCACCAATGTACTTGCTAGAAATTCTAGCTCGCATCACAGAGCAAACAGACGGTGCAATGGTCGGACAAAAGGAAGACGAAGCAATCGAAGGGCACTCTGTTTTCTCGTCAACCATTGCTCTGTTTCTCTCTGGTTGCCGACGCTACTCTCTCGCTCTGTAACCTCTGCACTTGGCCCTGTTTTGCTGCACTGTTCCCTTCTGCGATTATAGCTGTAGGACTAAAAAATGCAGCTTGTTGTACACTTGCCCCTTTTAACTCTGCTTCTCTCTCTCGATTGCCTTCGCTTCTGCTTCTGCTACTCCTCTGTCTGGTTATGGCTGCAAGTCTCCCTCTGCCCCTAGGAACTGTGCGATCAAAACAGCAGCACTTATTTGGTGCCGTTGAGAGCAAGCAGGAACCCAAAACCAGCGGGAAACCCAGCGCCTCCGGGCTCTCTTAAAAACGACTTCGTTTTTCTTTCTCTCTTTGTTCTCTTTTTTTTAAAAAAAAAAAAAAAAATTGTAAATATGGTCCACTTAAGGACGGACTTATATGACACCCTTCCATATATCGTAGACAGATTCGATTTCTTTCAAGTTATATTTTGTTTATAACAGTATTCACATGTGTTGCTTTAGTTGTTGAAGCATGTTGGGTAGATTCTGTTCCAATGGAGGTATGTTTGAATATAACGTTGCAAAGGAAACGAGATTCTTTTGGTTATTGTTTTTATTTTAGAATGCTAAATTAGGAATTATATCAAATTATATTATGGGTTTTTTTCCACATGTCATAAATTGTAGCGAGTTTTGTGTTTGGATTTTCCTACTGTATTCTTGCATATAATACAAGCAATCGATACAAAAAAATCAGGTTAATTTGCTTGCATAAAACATAAATGTTCAAAATATTCAAATACATACACATACACACACAAAAAAAAAGGAAAGAAAATAATAAATTTTCAAAATTAACCATGTTTCTCTCCCCTTTCACACGAAAAAAGTGATATACTTGAAAACTTGAAGCAAGGACTCCCGCTCCTTCAATGCAGTTAAATGATTAAATCTCTGATGATTTGAATTCCCTTTCCGAAGAGCACTGATAATTTTCAGTGGAATATCGCTCTAGCTTGATAGAATTAAAACTCGAATCTGTTGCAGAACAGAAAGCTCTCTATGGAAACAAAGCTTTTGCATCAGCCAAATTCATCTTGCAATAGTTTCATATTTCATAATACTCCTAGATCACAGTTTAAAAGAACAATTATAAATTAACATTGCAAATTATATAAAAAGTGAAAGGCAGGGTGGACACCAAAGATTTGACTGGTCGTACTTACTAGCTCGTTTGAGTCCCAAAATACCAAGACATGATTCTTATAATACATTCTTAGTGCCACAAACTGGTTTGGGCTGCAAGCAAATTGTTGCATGGACATGCATTTTACATCTACCAGCCTGCTTTTCCTTGATTATCATATGGAAATAATTTTTAGAAAGGTTTTTCATTTCACACTCATGATGTTGCTAATGAATTACATTTTGTTTTTTTGGATTACCGAGTCAACAACTTAGTTAGTTTGATGGTTTGGTTAATTCTCTTGGAGTGAACATACGGAACATGACAGGACCATAAAGAGAGGGAAATTTGAAGCTCCATTTATGGGTGTGGTTGTCTTAATTTGGAAAGGTGCTTTTAATAATTAATTTCTTTTTCAAGATAAAATGATTGAAAAGTAGGAAAAACACAACTTTTTTTATGCATTTTGTTATCAAAACCAATATTACTTTGCTAATTTTTGGGGTTCATACAAAAGAACATGCATTTGATTATGATGTCTGAGCGCGTGAAATGGAACCTATAATCTCCTCTACAAAAACTGCAGCCATTTAACGGATTAATTTGCAAAGGGATTGACTGGCAAACGTGTGCCTCATAGGGGAAATCATGCTTCTTCATTATGTGTGTAGAAGGAACTGATTAATGTTCCTATTCTTTTATTTCTCTCTCTACTTCACTTGTTTTTTTCTTTGAACATGCCATGGATCAGATCCACTAGGGTTGCAGTTCACTTCTCTTGTTTCAGTTACAAATGGATTTGGACTTGGACTTGGATGTTAAGATTTCTTGTTTTCGGGGTTACAAATGGCAATTGTTTTTCATGTAAGAGAGAATGTGTTGGTGAAACTATTGTAGTTTAGTTAGCAATTATTTTATCTTTCGAGTTTTCCTTGAAATAGATTGAACCCATTTTAACTTGAGGGCATTACTGTTTAAAACAGAACTTTTGAAGTTTTCACATGCCAAAAATAAAATGTAGAATAGGGTAATAAAATATAAATTCTTAGTTTCGTTGCATATTTGTATGTTTCATTAAGCATGAAACTACTTTTAAATACCTGCCTTTTTGTGGATTACAAATTTCAGCTTCTCTTTGCAATTGTCTATTTCCTAAAAGCCTCAAAGAGGAACTTATGCATGATGAAATTGAAGTTTGAGTTTTTTTTTTTCTTTTTCTTTCTCTTTTTTTTTCTCCTTTTCAGATTTTTCTCTGCTTGGTGACTATTGTTTGCCCTCTGATTTCTTTATATTGTCCTCATCATATTTATTAGAACATACAAGTCTATGCCAACCTCAACCAAGGTCTTGTTGCCTCTGTCAGCTATTGGCTCCAAAGTTGCTTTTAGTAAAGAGGTTCCAAGGTGACACAAAGCTGCTTTTCTAAGAAGGTAATTCTTCCTTGGCTGATCTGTGTTTTTCTCATGAACATGGCTTGAAACCATGATACTATTACTAGCATTTGCAGTAAGCGCCTTTTTTTTTTTTTTTTCTCATGCCTTCTCTTCCCTTAGTTGAAACAAGATCTTGTGGTGAAGAATTTGCCAATCCGCATTAGTCCTTGATTCGTACAAGTTGCAAAGTTTTTTTTTTTATGTATATAACTAAGCTCTAAGCAATCAAAAATTACATTTTTAGGCAATTTTGTAAAAAATGTTAAGCACATTTTTTTGTTAAATTTTAAGGTCAATAAGCTAGATACAAACTAAGTTCCTTTTTTAGTGATAAACATCGCCCCTATCTTTATGTTTTTATATAAAGTTTCTCTCTATTCTCAAGATCTTAAATTTACTCCATCTTTGAATTGCTGGTTCTGTTACATTTTTTTGATATTTTGAGAGAAGTATTAATATAGTCAAAATCTATGCAGTCAGTTAGAAGAAGTTGCCTTTAGTATTTGTTATTTTTGAGTCCTTTAGTTGGAGCTTCAAAACCCAAAGATGCCCAAATAAGCCCGAAAAAACTGGCTTATCCTTGATGCCTGTTTTAGAGGTTAAGAAAGAAGCCACTCTTTTATGATAATTGTCTTTGCAATTTCTTTAAGATTTTGAAAGTACCCACCTGAAATTACATTAAAAAAATCTACTTTTGTTACTTTTGATAGTTTGACTAGTACCTACTCTTTCTAAACAGTTGTCCTTCAAATTTACAAATGAAGGCACTAGCTTCTAAGTATATTATCATATAGCAGTGTAAAATTGGTAGTTATTTACTTTAAAGTTATCAAACATTTGAAGAAGTTAAAATTTTAAAATTTCTTAAATATCCATATGGGAAATACACACACACACAGCACCCCAAGAAGCACCATGAAAGAGAAATTCCAAAAACAACAATAATTTTGGTTGGTTTGCTAGGAAGGCTTCAACATTTTTGGTTTTGTCTAGGTTTGCTCTTTTGTCTTATTATTATTATTTTCTTCTTCTTTGTTATTATGTTCTTCTTTTGAGCCTTCAATAGATTAGAATAATCAAATAGTAGTTGAGGAACTTCTCAACTACTCCCTAATTATAATTACAATAGAATCTAGAATTTTGGTATTTCATGTTAGATGTGACATTGACACGATTGTATCCATTTTTTTTAATAGATGTTATCATTGGTTATATTCCCTTCATATTAAGTAATTTTTAAGATTTGAGATTTTTCTATTATCAATAATTTTAGAAATGAGTAATCTATTCAAAAAAAAAAAAGGAAGAAAAGATTGTTCTAATTTCATTCTAATCTCCATTTCTTTTAATAAATAGTAAAACTAAAGGGATAATCAATGCCTCCCACTTCACAAATTACCATCCGACCATTGTTGACAAAATAAACAATTGTCACTCAAATGATAACCTGTTATAGAGGAAGCGGATACAAACCCAAGCCCATGCCTCAAGCTAGGAAGGTAAAAATTGTGGGGAGAAACAAAATGAATAGAACAATAATTGCTCAAGAAAAAAAAAAAAAATATATATATATATATATATAAGAAGGAAATGGAATAAGGTTTTTCATATACAAAAAAAAGCCAATAATGCCATTCATATCATTGATATTATTTATTTAATGGAAAGTTTGATATAAGCATAATTTAATATAACATTCAAAATACATACCTCTTGAAATCTAGTTATTTTAAAGTGATCTAGTTATTTTAAAATGAGGTCTTTATGACTCAAGGATAAAACATTTAAATATTTTAGAAAGTTATGGTAAAAAAATGATGAATGGCTAGAATGAAAGGGTTAACATTTAGCAAATCATGACAACAGTAAGGGAATGAAAACTAACAAGTAACTAGAAAATAAGGCACACATAAAGAGAGAGAAGAAGAAGCAATGTCAAGAGAGAGGCAGAAGACTAATTAAATAATAAAGATAAAGGTCTTCGATAAATATGATTTCTAGAATTAACTGAAAGCAAAACTAGGTTTGGGTTCAAGCCCAACCAAAGTTTAAGAGTTAAAAGCGAATAAAAGTAAAATTATAGAAGAAAAAACAAGAATAATAAATAAAGATACATTGTAGAAATTTCAAAACCACCCATACAACATAAAAGCCCAACAATAAGTGGAAGCCCAAGCCTAAACCCAAGTGAGAGTTCAAAGCTAGGATATGCAAAGCTGTGGAAGATACAAATAGATAAAGATACATGACTGAAGTTTGAAAATCAAACGCATGAAGAAAAAAAAAGTTTGTTAAATAATCACAACTTACAATAAAACCTCGCAAATATGGCCAATCCATTCCAATCATTACTTATGGTAATGTCAAACCATTGTGGTAATTATTTATACAAATAGAAAGAACTGCTTCAAACATCAAGAATAACTTTTCACTTGGAATCTGACAAAAGAAAATGAAAAATTAGATTTTAAACAAATGCGTAATAAAATTAGGCACAAGTAATTAATTTCATCGTTGAAATTGAAGGAATTTGAGAAAATTTCAGTTCAACTTCGGTTCAAGGACAATTATGACAGTCTGTTCATAGCAACATTTATGAAAAAAAGAATTAATATTTTTTTCAATATTACAGTTTGATTTTTTTACAGGTTGTTTAAATAAACATATCAAATTGTTGCACAATATTTTGAAAAATATTTCTTTAAATAGTAAAAGCATTAAAGTAGAGAGTTAGGCATACCATTAAGCATAACCAACTGAAGAATTTTAACATTGTCCCTCGCTGGCTAAGGATTCACTGTGTACAAAAAATGAAATGGTATTAAGAATGTTTCTTTATCCAAAAAATTATTAAAAAGCTAAAAAAATAGATAGTATAAATTTTTATCTTTTTTTTTGTGCAAGAACTAACAGTTTAAATTTTAAATAATTTCAAAATTCTCATATTGTTTGGAATCTCTAACTAATTGTTTAATATTTATTAAATATTAGCAAATAGAGATGCAGAGTATTCAATTATGTAGTTTAAAAAAAAAGGAAAAGTAACCAAACCAATAAACTACGAAATAGATATATAGACATTAAAAATCCTTTAGTTGGAATTCTATACCTCCAAACTCTAAATTGCCAAGCTAAATTAACTTTTAATTAAGGAAGTAATTACCTTATAATTTCACGCAATTATGATGGAAGGAATGTGTCGAACTTTGTGAAAATCTTTTCCTTCTCTCCTGCCCATGACTTGTAGGCGGTTTGTAAATTTTTGAGGCATCCAAAAAATGACTAATTCCTTGAGTGTGGTGACGAACCTCAAACCATCTGGAGTCGTCTTCAGTTTCATGCAACAGATTATTTTTAATATAGAAAGACTCGGCAACGCTCCTTCTTCCAATTTCCACTTCTCTAACTCGCTTAAACTCTCAAGTCGCAAATATGTAAGATGAGGGAAACCTCCTGCTGAACAAGCCATCTTCTTCCCAAAAAAAGTACTTCTTAACTCTAGTGACCTCAAGTTACGCAACTTCTCCAATATAGGCATGGGGTCTTTTTCAAGTCTGGAGTCAGCTAAGAACAAATTGGTGAGGCTACTGGAAGAGATCTCACCATGGGACAGTGTCGGTATCTGCTTTATTGGCCCATTTATTAACACGTCATTAAAGAGATGACCTATTAACAATTGTTTTAACAATTTTAACTCTTCTTTAGAATTAAAACTACATTCATCAAACTCAATGGAAGAGTCATGGAGGCCCAGAGGACGTTTCTTGGTTGAGCTAGTTTTGCAGTTGCACAGGTTGATTATTTCCCCATTATCCTTGGTCACGCATGCTTCTTTCAATTGTTGAAGATTGGACAATTTACACAAATCATAGATGTTACAAGTGTTCGAGTTGAAGCCTTCTAAAGTCTCGAGATTGACCAACCCTTCTAATCGCAATTTTCCTTTTGTTGTAAAAGCTCTAGGAAGATAGAGATGTATGAGATACTCCATTTTCCACAACACATTGGGTATATATATATTCAATGACCTTAAATCAAGTGTCTGCAAATATCCCAACTTACTTATTGATGATGGTATCCTCCAGGTCGAACAATCTCTACAACTTAAGTATTTAAGGTGGATTGACCTTTTTATTACCTTTTCGAACTGCCTCTTACTCAAATGAATGGACTTTCCCTCAAGATGTAATGTTTTTAAGAACTTGAGTTCTCTTGTAAAGGAGCATATTAGTTTTGAAGATTGGTCGAAGGACCCTCCATTGAAAAACAATAGAAGTGAACGAACGCACTGACTTCTTTCTCTCAGTTTGACACAGAGAGAAGAGTACTTGTCTTTTGTATCATCCTTGTAAATAGCAAGCCTATGTATTTTACTGCTACTAAAAGCAGTTGGTGGTGATGATGATGATGATGTTTTCACAAAAGAGGAAGACAACAAAGTATTCTCCTTTGACTGAAAATAAACAATTTCAAAAAAGTTTTCCTCCTTTATCTTCAGCAAGCACATATCTCTTATCAGGTCGTGAATTTGGCAATGGTCAACTTTTCCCTTGTATGTCCGAGAATGAGGCTGAACCATGCACCTTTGTACTAGCTCTCCCATGTAACGTTGGGCTACGTCCATACTAGTTTCTTGTCCTCTTATTTCCTCGTGTGATATAAAACCTTCAGCTATCCATAGTTGATATAATTGCTCTAACTCAATCTCATGATCTTCTGGACAAAGTCCCAAGTAAAGAAAACATGGTTTTAGTCGGTATGGCAAGTCTTGATAACTATATGCTAATACTTCTTTTATGTCTTTGCATCCCTTCAAATATGAACCCATATTTCTGTGAACTTGTTCCCACTCCATCAAAGTATGTTTTTCCTTCAAAAGTCCTCCAAGAACAGCTATAGCTAAAGGTAAACCCTTACAATGTTGAACCATTTGTTTCCCCAACTTCTTTCTATCTCCATCAAGTTTTAAATCTACAACACAATGGTAATTATTGATATAAAACAAAATAATTGGTGTCTAGGTAAAGAAGTGCAGAATACTACTCCTTCAAAAAAATAAAAAGGACACTATATTACATTCTTAATGGATTTTAATCAACATAATGACAAGTTTACGTGTTTTTTAATTGTGCTAATAAAAAAATTGAAATGAAAATGAAGTGCATTCATGCCTTAAACCATATTTTTTAAAATATAAACCATATTTTTTAAAATATAATTACACAATAAAGAAATTAACTATTGGTACTACTTGACTATTTGAGCATTATCTAAATTTCGCTATTAGTTGAAATCCAAGTAGAATTTTGTATACACGATAGGGTTTTGTACATCTTTTATAATTCTATAAAAAAAATTCTATAATGTATATAATTCTATAAAGTAGATAATAAAGTATGGTTGACCTTTAGTGCTTAGAACTTCTTTTGTCAAAATTACTTTAATTAGAATACATGAATTAGCAATATAACAAACTCAACGGAGTCCTACTTTAGTTGGAAAATGTTACCATGATGGGTACACCTCAACCTATTTAATAATTCATATGGCTGTGTATTTATAATTGAACATTGTCTATAATATGTAATCAGTGAAACATACTATCCAATTTCACAATGGTTGATTACGTTAGAAATTCAAAAGCATAGTAAAGATGGAAAGAGAAAAGTAATTATAGGAGGAATTTTCATGATTACTTTAGACTATATCTTCTCTTATACATAAATTATTAAAGGCAATTGCAACTTCCACACGGTAGTAGCAACGACCACTAATGAAAAGACAATATTGATATTGTCACCAGAGCTGACTAGGCATGGAGCAAGTCGAAACCCATGTGTGGTGCTACTCCCGCTAATGCTCCAAAATATAACCCTTCAAGATCTACTAATATTAATAGAGAATGGGTAATGAAGAAGAACATAACATTTTAAAACTTGTCTACTACTTCGCTACAAGGGGTAAAAAGAGAGGTATACATAAATTAAAACTAATTTAGGTTAAAATGGTAAAGAGAGACTTAAATTATTTTTACTTAATTAAAAATATAATTTATGATGGAATGGATTGAAGACGAACAACCCATTTAAAATATTTAATTGATTGGTCAATTAACTGGCAGATCTAATATTTTAATTTCTTAATTTCTTTTAAGTATATAAAACTTCACATATATGAAGAAATCTATTAAGAAAAAAATAAGTAGAAAATCCTAATAAACTGCTAATCTGACCTGTACTTGCACTTTTTGAGAAGACTTTCTTGAACAATTGCCAACTCTCCTCCTCACTCAACAATTTTAGTTCATGGATGAAACAGTCATCCATCTTGGATACAACCCCGTTATTTCGGCTTGTGAGTAGTATTTTACTTTCCACATTCTCTCCGCTTGGAAAGGCAGGTTTTATGATCTCCCAAACATTTGGAGACCAGACATCATCAAGAACCACCAAACACTTCTTCTTCTTTTGAACATCATGAAGGCTTGTGACTAGCTCTTCATCTAGCATCCTCCTTACCTCATCCCTTTTCTCTAGTGAGGTAAGGCTAATTAGGATCCTCCGCAAGATATCCTTTTTATTCCATTGTTGAGACACACTAGCCCATGCAAAACCTTGGAAATGACGTCGAATGTCTGGGAGATTGTAAACCTTCCTTACAAGCATGGTCTTTCCCTGTCCACCCATCCCACTAATTAGAATTGCTCGAAATATAGGTTGTCCTTTATTTTCATTCAATAAACTTGCCACCACTTTCCTTAGATCATCCTCAAACCCAACAAAATTGTTCTCCACTGTATGGGAATAAGTCCTTCTTAACTCTAGTCCTCTCCCATCTATAGAGCTCAAATTGGACCTATCTCCTTCACTTAGACTTCTTGTGCCATAGTTTGGTAACTTTCTAGTGAATTCATCCATCTTGATATTAATTTCTTGATGTCTGAACCTATCCTGTGGATGGCTACAACTTCATTTAAGATGCATGCACATCTTTTAAGAATATCAAGAAAATTTCCTCTTCTCCCTCTCCTATGTTGAAATTCATCGAGGAAAGCTCCGAGGATAATCTCGGCACTATAAGCAAGTTCCCTAATTTCTTCAACCGAATGTTTGAATGTCTCAGTCTTCGTTTGCTCTAAATCTGCATCTTTTAAGAGTATTGAAAGCATTGTAGCTTTGCTTGCAAGTCCAAAGCTTGATCTTTCACTCCATATAAGAATTTTGCTTCTTCAGTCAATAGACGGCTTAATGTTTGTACAACAGAGGAAACAACAGCCTCAACCATTTTTAGGATATAGTTAATAAGAAAAGGAGTAACTGAGAGCTAACCATCACTCGATGGATCTTTCCACACTCGGCATTGAGCTCCGAATACCTAAAGCAAGTAAGAATAGAGGAATAAGCCAAATGCCTGTTGAGGAATCAACTAATTATACAAAAATATATTGTGCCTAACAGCAATTGATGCACTAACTTATGGTTACCATATTTTAATCGAATTGAAGAAGACAAGTCTAACAGAATAAACACATAAATCAAAATAAGATAAATGAATGAATCATACAATGTTCAGGTTGCCTAGTATACTAGTCCTCATTCCTGATAAGGTTATCTATATTATTTAACCAATTGAATAGAGCCAGCACACTTATATAGGCAAAGCCCTGATCAACCGATAAATATATATGTACATACATACATATATATGTGTGTGTGTGTATGTGTGACAGAGAGAGAGAGAGAGTACTAATAATTTAAGAACAATATCACTTTCAAGCCAGGAAACATATATCCAGTTGTAGTAACTTTCACACAGCATGATAAATTTTTCAAAGCAGCTTCAAAGTTATCTTTCCTATTTAAACTTTATAAGTAATTCCACAAGCTAAACTCAACCTATGTCAAGAACTAGCAAAGACAGACAATAGCCACATCATTTTCAAATGTCACTAAATTATAAATTCATATATTTCTGGCTTACGACATATATGTTCTCTAATCCAACAAGCTCCACTTGCAAAAAATTCATTCAATGGAACCATTTACATGTCACAGAAAGTTCATTCCAGATTTTATTGGGAAAATTTCTATTGTCATATGAAAACCATAATCCAAATTTTTCACTCACAAACAATGGCATATACCAGTAAGATCTCAATTATGACATCTAATCACACCATTGTACACATATTTCCAATTTGAGAAACAAAAGAATATTAAGTAAATGACCAACCATTATACCCATGTACCATGACAAGAAAGAAATTAAAAAAAAAAAAAAACAGAATATATGACGCTGGTTATAACCTCATCTACTTTTGAACCATGAGAATACTAACAAATCTATCATCCTTTTCTGTTGGGTTTTTTTTTTTTTTTTTTTTTTTTTGAAACAAGCAATTGAACATATTAAAGTACATCACAGCATATTAAGGTATAAGAAATTCCTGACCTGAATCCTATCAACTCCTTGAGCAATATCAGCTTCAATTTGGGCATCACACCTCAACCCAAGATTCAGCTATTTCTTGTAGAAGGCTCCCTCAACATCATAGACTGGATCTGTTTCGAAACACAGCCATTGGTACCTATACCTGTACTCTGATCACCAATATGTCCATTTATATATATTTATTCACTTGAATTATAGTATTTTCTCCCACCAATCCTCGATTTACTGCAAAAATAAACATAAGGGTGGTGAGGAGGGTACCTTTAGAGCAACAAAATCAGATCTTCCCTTGCTAAAGCTCAGCCAGACCCATAGCTAGACTTCCAACGGATTCAAGTGGGATTACTTGAAGCGGTGCAAGGACAATTCAAGGAAAGACCACTGTAACAATATGGACAGAATTTTAACCCAAGGGTGTAAAATAAAGAGCTGGAACAACATTTCAAACCCAGAAGCAATAGATGTAAGACATGGTGATCATTCCTACTGAGAACATGAACAAGTTGTGGAGAAAAATGAAGAAGCTGGCCAACACAGCTTGTTTCCGCCGCTTATAACTCTCGGTAGGAGAGAACATCGTTAGCATTAAGAGAAAAAGAAAAAGGGAGACAGAAAACGCCTGGTGGAAAAGTCTTTCGCACTTGCTTGTCGTCTACTTACCTTGATCAAGCAATACAATAAGACCAGAAGAGAAGACTTTGCAATTTGTGTTTTGGAATATATTCGTTGGCTGAGCTGGTTGGCTAGGTTCGGTGCTTGTCGTCTACTTACCTTGATCAAGCAATACAATAAGACCAGAAGAGAAGACTTTGCAATTTGTGTTTTGGAATATATTCGTTGGCTGAGCTGGTTGGCTAGGTTCGGTGCTTGTCGTCTACTTACCTTGATCAAGCAATACAATAAGACCAGAAGAGAAGACTTTGCAATTTGTGTTTTGGAATATATTCGTTGGCTGAGCTGGTTGGCTAGGTTCGGTGCTTGTCGTCTACTTACCTGGATTGAGCAATATTGGCTAGGTTCGGTGCTTGTCGTCTACTTACCTTGATTAAGCAATACAATAAGGCCAGAAGAGAAGACTTTGAAATTTGTGTTTTGGAATATATTCGTTGGCTGAGCTGGATGGGCAGGTTCGGTGCTTGTCGTCTACTTACCTTGATTAAGCAAAACAATAAGACCAGAAGAGAAGAGACTGAAATATGTGTTTTGGAATATATTTGTTGGCTGAGCTGGTGGTTAGGTTCATGGATTGAAAAACCGGACTGGACCGGACCGGCCGGTCGAACCGTCGACTGGTTATATTACCGGTCCGGTTTTTGCAGAAAATCGACATATGCCAAAAAATTGGCCTGTTTTTTGAGAACTGTCCGAACCGACAGTTGAACCATTCGAACTGGTGAACCGGTCACAGTTCAATACAAACTAGCAGTTCAATTATTTTGATAAAATTGTTAAAGTAATGTGTGAGGAAGGAATTGAACATTAGTCTATTACATAGAATACTGACTATTCTATCATTAGACTACTAATACTTTAGTGTAATCTTATTATTTGTTAAAATATATATTGACAATTTGTTTAAATTAATCTTATTCTAATTACATCACATAATGAATAATTCACATATTTCATAAAATTTTAAAATTAAAAGTGTAATACAAAATATAAAATTAAAATTATTTATATTAAATTTAATTCAATAATTAATATTTCATAAAAAAATAAAGAAGATGTAAATTTGAGTCTTTATACTACATTTCAAAGAATGGATATAACTAATTTAATTATTTTTAATTTTATATGTTATTTTATTTTTATAATTATTTGATATTATTTTTTTTGTCAATTTGTAACCACGTGAGGCAAATTATGACATATGAACTATTTTTTTCTTTTAGAATAGTTATAAAAATAAACAATTATAATTTAATATTTTCATCTTTATTTTGAATGATAGATTAATAGTTTGTTATTTTTATTTTGTATGCACTATAATAATTGAATCTTGAATATTAATTGATATTATTATAAATAATTAATAATATTGACCTTTAAATTTTTTTTGTATTTATATAAATATAAATATAAATATTATATAATTATGATCACGGTTCAATAATGGTTCAATTGACGGTTGGACTAGTGAGCCATGAACTGGTAACTTTTCTGATTCGATAAACGGTCTGATTTTTTAAACCTTGGTTAGGTTTGGTGTTTAA
This sequence comes from Thlaspi arvense, assembly GCA_911865555.2. Classification (NCBI taxonomy): domain Eukaryota; kingdom Viridiplantae; phylum Streptophyta; class Magnoliopsida; order Brassicales; family Brassicaceae; genus Thlaspi; species Thlaspi arvense. Next base: position 8,340 of record CAJVSB020000664.1, on the reverse strand, counting down.
CTTTAAAATAAGACCGGAGGACTTGACTAGAAATGACAGGAGAGAGCAATCGACAAATTTGTTAAAACATTAAAAGATTCTCTTAGGATTTTTAGAGTTTTTTTTTAATTTAAAATTATCAATTATTTTGAAATCCTAACTTCTTCCAAGATTTTCTTGAAAAACCACCCTACAACAGCTTTTATCTTTTCCCACCCCTCTTTATAGTATAGTTAAAACATAAAAACATTCTTTATTTTGAGAAATTATTAAAAAAAATTCCTTATACAAAATATTATATAAAAAAATACTATGATGCTAGTAAAAAAAGTCCTCTAAATAATTCTAAAATATAAAATTTCTGAATTTTTCTTTCAAAACGGTAAAATATTTAAATTTTAACACGCAATTATTTAATGATTTCATTTAATTCCCAATTAAGGTTTCCTAACCACAACCACAAATTCAACCTTATCTCATCATGACAAAGCCGATCAAGCAATAATACCAGATATTTTTCGAATGAAGGGTGAGAGATCCTCATTGAAACGCTAATGGCTGATAACGCACGCCTTCCCCCCCCCCCCCCCCTCCCTCCCTCCTCTCTCTCTCTCTCTCTCTCTCTCTCTCTCTCTAATCTTATGATCTCTCTCCATTTTTTTCTCTTTTGTAGCTTGCAAAAGAAAACTCCCTACTTTCTAGGCAAGAAAGTTTTATTTTTTACCGAAATTTTTATTGGGATTTCTTCGATTGGGACAGTCTACTAAGAATATCATTTCAGGGAAAGTGAGCAAGGGTTGGTAGCTCATTCGTGTCACACTTCTGATCACATGCATCACTTAGGGGTGATCAGGATTCGATTTTTTTTTTTTTTTTTTTATAAAATTATATCGTATCAATTATTTTAATTTTTTAGTATTAAAATAAAAATATGTCTTTTGATATCAATATCATTACTTTGATTTTATTTAGTTTCAATACAATTTGGTAAAATCTTTACAAGTTGTTTAATCATATTAAAACATTTAAGTAAATTAATAAAATTTTTTATAAAATCACACAAAAAAGGGCCTATTAATACATAAACAATATGAAAAATCAAATTATTTTAAGATTATATAATGTTAATAATTTTCTATATCTAAGGATTTAATTTCAAAACTTTTGTAACATCTTGAACCTAGTAATGATTTTGAATTCATTGATATTTTTGCATATTTGTATCATTTTGCATTTATGAACATTTATAATAGGCTTTGCAATAAAATTGGCCAATAGAAATTTGTAACATTTTTCCTTGCCTACAATCTAAAGAGAGGAAGATGGAATCTCAGGAGATTTTAAGAAAATATTAAGGAAAGCATAGAGTAGAGTAGTGAAAATAATTAGAGGAAAAAGGGAGTAAAAATTCAAAAGAAAAAAATTAGAAAGTGGAAAAAATTAATATGGAAGACGATAGTTAAATAAGTCTAATGAGATTTATTTGTAAGTTAACTACAGATTGAATTTTAAATAGAAAGGATAAGAAGGGGAATAGATTCTTAGAAGGCATTAAGAAAAGTAGCATGAGTAGTGGTGTCACGACTGAAATGCAATGCCGTGACTAGCGCTAGAAATGAAATTTTCATTCCTAGCTAGTCTTAAATTTATTAAAATTATTTTAAATGTTAAATTTTTAAAAAATTCGGCATAGTTTCCCTAAAAATTAGATAATTCCCCAATTCAAAACCTGTATATAATATTTCAAATTTCTCTCAACAGCAGTCAACAAGCAATATAATAGATATAAAAGTCCAAAATCTACTTATTATAATAGGAAATTTTTAAGATGTCTGGATCCTATCTATGGGTTCAAAAGCAACTAAGATAAAATGAAATAACTTAGATCAATCTAATCTTATCTAATTTTACTATGTCCCAAATTATTGGTAGGCTCACCCAATAATGCTTGTAAATCAATTTGTAGAATCCAACTGAGAGTCCTGCACTAAAATCTGAAAATGTTAAATAAAAGATGAGTTTTCACGACTTAATAAGAGATAATAACTCTTCTAAACATACGGGACAAGCATTGCATAAAAATAAATTTTTAATAAACTCAAATATAACTTTACAATCCTTTAAAAATTTAAATTGAACCAGTGTGACATGTCTACAAATACGTCCATAAGTAGTATGAAAGTTATATTTCACGAATCCATATTCGTTATCAAAACCTACCATGGGTTGAAATTGTATCAATTATATACGTCCACTGTCACCTACCATGGGTGTGTGTGTGTGTATATATATATATAAATATCAAACCATAACCCACCAAGGTGTGTTTCATTACATTGTTGCCCATCATGGACTCATTTGTCAACTCAAAACCCGCAATGGGTAAATATACATATTATATAATCACTTGCCATGAGCATACAAGTAAAATCATAACATCACCTACCATAGGTAAAATGTCAACTTGTCACCCGATATGGGTATAAAATAGTATCTCAATACCCCACCATAGGTATCTATGTCAAATCATCATTGTCATGGGTATAATCAAATCATCACTTGCCATGAGTATACAAGTATAAATCATAACGTCACCTACCATTGGTATAAATTCATCTCGTCACTCGATATAGGTATATAAATAGTATCTCAATACCCTCCATGGGTATAATATCAATCATTTCCCGCCATGGGTGTAAGTAGCATATTTTCACACATACCATGTGAATAGAAATTTTAATTCAAAATTTTCAATTCATGAACATTTGGAAATCATTTAACATAACACAAGTTTAATTTCAACACTTGTCCCAATTTTAGTTTTCACGTAATTAAATATTTATATGTATGCTGTAAACAATATAACACAGTTAGAGATTTACAATTAAATAAGCAATTACTCACAATAAACTTAAAGAAAATACATGTAAAGAACAACCATTATCACTCACAATGTTATATTGTATACCATTTCGAAATCCACCAAGTTGCTGGATACTCAATTAAGGGAACCTATGCAACAAGTATTGTCAAATTTAAGGACACACATCAATTCTTATTATTAAATTTATTAACGTAACATGTATGGGCGACAATACCTGACCATACATCCATGATTTGAAAATACCCGAATGGATGCTCGATCAGAGGTGCCCTTACATTGGAAGTGCTACTATTATAACAACCTTTAAGTAATCTGTTCACTCAAGGTAATCTACTATACTACAAGTCTGTTTGAAATGGAAGGTGTAGTGTCATTTCACAGATCTAGTAACCCTCCTTGTAGCATAAATGGCAAACCAACCTTAAAATTTTCTAGAGACAGTGAAATTGTATAACTACTTCCATGTATAGAGTCAACTCTGTACCACCGAAATTAGAGCAGACTCCTGTACAAGAACCAATCAAAGCTTAGCTACAAAGCAAGTTCCAATTGGCACTTGGAGGATAGGAAAAAAATGGATTACTATTTAATTTAAATAAAATCACTTGAATCAACCCCTCTATGGCACCTCTAGTCGCTATGTACAGGGGAGCAAAGCCGACTCCCCCAACTGCCATATGGAAGTAATGGGGTTGAAGGAGGTTGGCTATTTCTTGGACTTTTACTACGGAATGAAGATTTAATAGAAGAAAAAAGGGATTGCACTCACCTGCGGACAGCTGGGTCTATGTTTGTTATGTGTAGTCAACTCGTGACGCAGAGAGCTGATTTGTTAGTGAGGAATGAGCTCTATGAACTGTAGAAGCAGAGTTGTTCTGTCTATAATTAGTCAATTCTCGTCTCATGCCTACTTGAATGGGGAACACCAAACTTGGGGAGGAGTGTTGGCTCTCTCTGTTAGTAAAACAAGAGGGCATAGAAAGGATTTGGACAACAGTCCTGATTTGCAACTACTGCTATTATAGTAGCGCAGCGGAAGCCTGTACAGGCAATTTTGGGTGTGGGTTGTTTTGGGTCTTGAGTGGAGAGTCAATTTAAAGGAGCTATTCTCTGAAAATTTAGCTTGGACTTTGATTACAGGGTTGGTGAGCTTCAATTTGTAATTGAAGCCTCGACACTCCAGTAGTCATGGCAAAAAGAGGAAAATAGGTTCACGTTATATAGATGAATAAATGATTAAATTTTCCTTATTCACCCTTTGGTCCCCCTAATTTGCTACATTTAATTTTTGGTCCCCTAATTTTCTTAAATATTTAGTTTAAGTCTCAGTAACTCTCAATTCATTTATTTTAGTCCCTATAAATTTTTAATTCTTTCAATTTGGTCCCTTATCTTATTTATTTATTACATATATATAATATATATATATATTAATTGGGGCATTACAAGTGGTACAAAGAGATTAAAGAGAAAGGTGAAAATTTTGAAATATAAATCTAGAATTTAAGTGCATAAGTTAGAATTTGTAAATAATGAGGTTTATAAGAATAATTAAACTATTAATATAATTTTAAAGAGAAGATTGGGAGTTTAAAGGGCACGAGGAAGTTAATTATGATTATGGATATAGAGATGAAATTTGTAAGAAAAATGTGGGGGATATTTAGAGAGAATGATAGAAATTTGCACATAAGTGAGCATAATTAAATTAATTAGATTAGTGAGCTTTATTAGTATGTTTAATTATGGTTTGGGGTTGCTTGAGCTATGGGATAAGTAAGAATATAAGATGGAAGATTATGAGTAGAAATGGAAGGAGAAACACAAGGAACATGGAAGAAATAAAATATTTAGTAAAAGGTAATTTAGTCATTTCATTGAGAAGATAGAAAGCCATGTTTAAGGGGGAAATATTTATATGTGTAAAACCCTCTTGAAGCCTCTAAACTTTGTGCACCTAAGGAAGGAAGAGGGGAGAGAAGAAAAAGGAAGAGAGGAAGAAAAAAAAGAAAAGAAAGTAGAAGAAAAAGGTAAGGAATTCTCCAAAATTTTTAGAAACTTGATGTTTTTATAAAACTTTTTGTAGACTTTAATAGTACTTTCATTCTTCTACCATTTAGCTGAACAAGCATGAGGTTTTGAACTGGTTTATATATGCTAAAACCTTGGCTGGACCGAACCTTAGAGGAAGAACAAAACTTAGGTAACTTTGAAGTTTTGAGAAAAACTAGCTAGAAAGTTGAATCTCTCTGCAAAATCTTATGTTTTCATGAATAATTATAAATTTTAGTGAGGTTTATGGTATGAAAACAAAGCAGATATGGGAAAGTATATTTGAGTGGAGAAAAGGGAGCTAGAGCAAGAAGGGTAAGAGGAAATGAAACTAAAAACCTAAGTTAGAAAGGGGGGGGGGGGGGATTGCATGAGTAGAAAATTTTCTACAACTCCCCTTACCTCGGCCTAAATTTTGCAAGGATAAAAGGGGTTTATATGCTAAGCTAATAAGGAGATTATGGGGTGGTGAGATTAACCTAAGAAGAAGAATTTAAAAGAAACCAAAAATTTTGACATAAACTAAACTGAACTTAGTTAAAGGAGTAGAGGCTTATGTGCAGAATTTTTTCTGCAGGGGAGAGACCTAGTTGACCGAACCACTAGGGGCTCAAAAGGGATTTAAACTCAAAGGTTAACAAGTGGTTTAGGAGGTGGTTAAACCAATTTAAAGGAGAAATTTAAGACTGAACCAAAATCTTAGTTCAAACTAGATTATATTACTTAGAAAAGTAGAAAATGTATGTAAGAATTTTGTAGCATAAATTTTTGCAAATTAGGCCACTTAGCTGCACCTTTAGGGGACATAATGAAGCCTTAAAGCAAGGTAATTAAATGGCTTAAATGATTACTAACCTAATGAGGAATTAAAACAATTTGGAGGCATTACTAAATAAATTAGATTAGTGTGCAAGGTATAATGAGTTGAAATTTTTTTGCAACTTAAGAACACCTTTAGGATGACTTTTTAGGACTTAATGAGCACTTAATTAAAGGGTCACATTGACTAGCATTTTTTTCGTATCTTTTAGGCGTAAGAGGGTTTTAGCCCACTGTCTCACTGTCAAGCTTCACTCTGTCAAATAGAAGGTGTAGAATGTGATAACTTTCATTAAACTATATATAACTTTATTTTCTCAATCTCATAATGTATTAAAAATAAATTAAAAATTGTATGAAACAGATGAAAAAGTCAATCTTCTTTAATCAAATTCTACATGAAACTTTTTATCAATTTAAATTAAAAGTCTACTAACATTAAGGGGTTTAATTAACTTAGGTATAATATAAATATTCTAATCAATAACTTATAATCAATTATTTAGAAGTTAACAATTTAACATAATAATATAATGATTTATAAATTATTATATATCATATATTAGTATGATATAATTTAAACTTTAATTTTATTTTTCTTTAAATATATGTTCATTATTTTAAACTTATTTTTTTATTAATAGTTGAGATATAAGATTCAATAATTTTCATTTTAAAATTTGAAGTTCAATTCTCAAGTATTTATGCTTATTTGGCAATGGTAATTTTTTTAACTTCATATTTTTTATGGAAAAAAATTTTAATACTTAGTTCAAATTTCTTTAATATAATTTTTCCATTTAATTTTTTTTCTAAAACTACTTTTTAAATTTGTTAAGTATAACTTTTTTACTTATTTACAATGAAAAAGTATATTGAAGTTTTTTTCCTACTTAAGCTTCTTATGTGTTAGGTAATTTATGAAATTTAAATTAGATGATAAATTGGAAAGTGATTCGTTATGTTGTAATATAAATTTAAATAAAAAAAGAGAAAACAAAAGGAACAATTTTATTTTCTAATAAATATACAAAAGTTAAGAAACTAGTTGTAAGATTATTAGATATATATTAGAATTCTTTTTACACTTTAATCATTAATATACACACTTATTTTTCAACAAGTTTTTAACCTTTTTAATTTACTATTAAATTATACTTCATGCTTAGGAATTTAATCATTTTATATATAATAAAAATTATTTAATGAATTATTATAATAATATTCAATATAGTACAATTTTTTGTCAATTTTAAATTTAAAAACAAAAATCATACTAAAATATTTGATATAGTATTATCTAATACAAAAATGTATAAGTTTTTTTAAAGAAACTTAACTTTCGATACGGTACGATTTGGTATAATTTTGAAAATTATGAATACCTCTCTAGCCCACATTAGCAATTAAGAAAAGCTTAAAAAACCCACATTTGTGAATTATTGGTCAGGCTTATGAATTTTATGGCTAAGGATTTATCTAGGGTAAGTTTGAAAAAAGCCCATATTTTTACAAAATAATTCATAATTAATCTTTGGATAAAAAATATTCCCCCTTTCAAGTTTATTTAAATAATATCCAATCTCATTCTTATTCTAAAAAATACTCTACTCCTTTAATTCAAATGAATAATGGTTTCCATCCGCTTGCCATTAAATAATATTATTTCAAAATATCAAAATTAATTTTTGTATATAATTTGATAAAAATATATTATTTAACATATTTCATAAAAATAAAATAAATATTTACCATATAAAAATAAAAATTTCATTATAATAAAAATATTGACAAGTTACTTTATTCATTAAAAATATTAATTTTTCAAATTTTCTGATTTTTTGAATTTTACATTACCTATCTAATATAAAAGATTTTCCAAATGAAAAAATTTTAAAACTTAACTGACAAAGAATCTAATATTACCATTTCATTGAAGAAAATTTTAGATTTTTTTGCTTGGTATCCTAAAAAAATTCGCTTAAATATAAAAAAATAAAAAATTAAAAGTTCTATTAAAGAATATGTGATGGTAATCCAACTTTGCATGCCTAAGTTATCCATAATAAATTACAAGTACAGGAAAAATTTTAAAAATCTAACTTTTAATTATCTAATTTTCTATTTTTAATTTTTGAACAAAATATAATAACTTTTTTAATAAAATGGAAAAATCAGGTTTTTAATAAGTTAATTTTTTTTTAATTTTTTAAGAAAAGTTAATTTTGTTCATATTAAATTACAGAATGTAAATATAAAATATTCAGAAATTTAAAAATAGCTTTTTCATGAATGATTTAATATTTTTTGACTATAAAGAACAGTTTATAAATTTATTGGATATTATATATTATATATAACAAAAATTAATTTTATTTTACAAAAATAAAATCACTAACATTGCATGACTATTTTATAATAGGTAATGTTTTTAGTAATTTACATATTAGAAACTGTATTTCATGTAATGAAACGTATACCTAATCTCATTTCATATAATCTAAGTAAATATATTACCTATAATCTTATCAATAAAATAAAAAAAATTGATATAAATCCTCAAAAGAAGTTTTATAAATTTAAAAAATCAAAGTGAAAAATCGTAA
>CAJVSB020000663.1:0-31755 GCA_911865555.2 Thlaspi arvense | reverse complement strand
AATTCAAATAAAATGACTTCGAATGTTCAAAAACTCTTAAAAACTTTTGTGATACTCTGCAATGAGTCTATTTTCAATTGCAAAAAAGAATTATTAAATTATCATGCTCCATTTGAAAGAAATGATCAAAAGTTCAACGACATGTTAGACTGAAAAATTGCTTTTGACAAAAGTTGTTGGCCAAGTTCAAAATTGTTTAGAAATTTGAATTTATTGTTAAAAATAGCAAATTATATATTTTTGAAACTTTTATAACGTCTACTTTCATTAAAAATTAGATTCGTACAAATTTGAGTTTTATATTTTGAGATATGATAAAAAATACTCTGATATACTCATTTTATCTACTGACAGTATGACTCAGCAGAATGGTCTACTTTGAAAATTTATATCTATCAATATATAAGTGTAAAATGTGGATATAATATATGAATTTAAACCTTAGCATGTCTACTTTATCAGTAAAATTAATTTAGAATTTTATTTATATCAAAAGTTATATTTTACTGTTTAAAACTAATATCATGTAGATTTCAACATTGACTTTTTCAAAAGACAATATATGAAATTGATATAAAAAACTGTTTTGTTATAAAAAAGTATATGAGATAAACTATACATTAAAATAAAGGTATTTGAATATAGTTTCATATAAAATTAACCTTGATATTTTTGAAAATTTATATAATAAGATATAATTAATTTACTACATACATGTTTAATTTGACAATTTCACTTTGTAGCACATGTAGTTTATGTATCTTTGAATGATAAACTCAACAATAATTTATCCATAATATCTATAATATAAATATATATATATATAACAATTTTAATTTATTTTGGTATTATCTAAATAAATATAAAACGTTAAGGCTAACAATCTCCCCCTTTTTGGTAATGACAAAATAAATATGTATTGCAAGATATTCATAAAACACATATTATGTAAATTCTTCTCCTTTTTGACATCATCAAAAAGATAAATTATATAAAATCCTCTCAATATATGGATGAAAAATATTTAGAGACTCTTCCATTCAAAAATGAATTGATGTAAATAATATTAACTATATACTTGTGTCTACAAGATCAAGTTCTCTTTTAATGAAACAAAATCTTTCTTCATTAAAAGGTTTTGTAAAACTATTTGCTAATTGAAATTCGGTTTCAATAAATTCAAGTATTATATTCCTTTTTTGAACATAATCTCTCAAGAAATTATGTTTAATATCAATATGTTTTATTTTTGAATGTTGAATGGGATTCTTAGATGTGTTGATGACACTAGTATTATCACACTTAATAGGAATGTATTCATATTTAAATTTAAAATCTAGTAAAGTGTATTTCATCTATAAAATTTGTGCACAACAAGTTTTAGCGGTTACATATTCTGCTTCGGCCGTAGATAAAGCAACTGAATTTTGTTTCTTACTAGGCCAAGAAACTAAAGATTTTTCAAGAAAATGACAATTTCCACTAGTACTTTTTCTATCCAATTTACATTTTTCAAAATCCACATCCAAATAACTAGTAAGTTCAAATGAGATTTATCTAAGATAAAATAATCTTACATTTATAGTTCATTTAAGATACTTAAGAATTTTTTCACGGCATGTAAATGAGATTCTTTTGAATTTGTTGAAATCTAGCACACATACAAACATTAAGCATGATATCGGGATAGCTAACGGTTAAGTACAATAAACTATTAATCATACCTCTATATAACTTAGTGTCTATAGAATTTTCATTAATATCTTCATCAAGTTTGATTGAGGTACTCATAGGAGTTCTCGTGGTCTTAGAATTATCCATCCCAAATCATTTTAGAAGTTCTTCAGTGTACTTAACTTGATTAATCACAATTCCTTCTTTGAGTTGTTTTATTTGAAAATCAAGAAAGAAATTCAACTCACCCATCATACTCATTTCAAATTCATTTTGCATGGATGAAGCAAATTTTTCACATAAAGATTTATTGGTAGCTCTAAAAATAATGTCATCTACATAAATTTCAACAATTAGTGAATTATTATTTTCTTTTCTTATAAATAAAGTGTTATCCACTTTTCACATTGAAAATCCATTTTCTAATAAAAATTTTGAAAGCCTTTTATACCATGATTTAGGAGCTTGTTGTAAACCATATAAAACTTTTGAGAGTTTGTAAACATAATCTACATATTTCTCATTCTCAAAACTTGGTGGTTGTTCAACATAAATCTTTTCAATAATAAAACCATTTAGAAATACACTTTTAACATCCATTTGAAATAATTTAAAATTCATATGAGATGCAAATGCAAATAATATTCTAATAGCTTCGAGTTAGCTACAGGAGCAAAAGTCTCTCCATAACTATTCCTTCTTCTTGATTGAAATGTTGAGCTACAAGAGGAAAAGTCTCTCCATAACTATTTATTCTTCTTGATTGAAATATTGAGTTACAAGTCTTATCTTATTTCGAATTATATTACCAGATTCGTCAAATTTATTTCTAAAGACCCGTTTGGGTCTAATAACCCTGTAATTACTAGGTCTAGGTACTAATTCCAAATTTTATTTCTTTCAAATTGATTAAATTTTTCTTATATAGCTAAACCCAATTTTCGTCATTAATAGAATCATTAATAGTTTTGGGCTCAATTTGATAAATAAAAGACAAATGTTCACAAATATTTTTTAGTTGATTTCTAGTCTTTCTACAATCACTAGGATCACCAATAATTTGTTTTATAGGGTGACTAGATTTATACTTCCAAACTTTTGACAAATGACTATGTGAAGTTTTATCAAAATTTCCTATATTAGGGGGATTTTCAATTTTTTTTTCCTTATTATTAATATTTAAATTAACTAAATCATCCTCAACATCATCATATATGACTTTATGCAAAAATGGATCAATTTTATCAAATTTAACATACAAAAATTATTTAACTACTTAGTTCTTTTATTAAAAACTCTAAAAGCCTTACTAGTAGTAGAATAACCTAAAAATATACTTTCATTCGATTTTGCATCAAATTTACCAAGATTATTTTTAGTATTTAAAATAAAACATGTACACCCAAACACTTTAAAATAACCAATCTTAGGTTTTTCTATCAAACTAAAGTTCAAAAAGGAATTTTCTTAAGAATTGGTCTAATAAGAACTCGATTTAAAATATAACAAGTTGTATTAACCGTTTCGACCCAAAAATATTTAGGTAGCCTGTATTCATTAAGCATAGTTCGAGCCATTTCTTGTAAAGTTCTATTTTTTCTTTCAACAACTCCATTTTGTTATGGAGTTCTAGGTGTAGAAAAATTATACTCATATCCATAAGTATTACAAAAATTTTCAAATTCATTATTTTCATTTTCCCACCATGATTACTCCTAATTTTTGAAATCATATAACCTTTTTCATTTTGAACTCTTTACAAAATTTTTAAAATTGAGAACATGTTTCATTCTTATAAGTAAAAAATAATACCAAAGTAAATCTTGAAAGGTCATCAACAATTACGAAAGTATAGAGTTTTCCACCAGAAATAGCAACTTGAAAAGGTCCAAATAAATCTAAATGTAAGAGTTGTAAAAGTCTAGATATGGAAACTACATTTATAGATTTGAAAGAAGTTTCTCTTTGTTTTTCCAATTGACAAGGAGTACAAACTTTATCTTTATCAAATTTGACTTTAGGTAGGCCAATGAGTAGTTGTTTTATTGACAATTTAGAAATTATAATCCATACTGCAATGACCTAACCTTCTATGCCATAACCAAGAATCATCATGTAATGCACTCAAATATTTCATATTTTGTTCAATCAAATCATCAAGGTCAATAGTATAGACATTTTCATCTCTCAAAGTAACAAACACTAAAATGTTATTCTTATTAAAACCCTTACATGCATTGTCTTGAAAAATAATTTTATAACTTTTATCATATAATTGATTAATGCTAAGCAAATTATGTTTTAAACCATCAATAAATAAAATGTTGTCAATCATAAGAGAGTTAGAGTTACCGATTTCTCTAATACTAATGATCTTGCCTTTAGCAGTGTCTCCAAAGGTCACATACTCTCATCCCTTTATTTTCGAAATACAATTAAATTTTGTATAATCTCTCATCATATGTCTGGAGCATCCACTATCTAAAAACCATTTATTCTTCATTGTGGTGCTCTTCATGCAAATCTCCTACAAAAATAAATTAAATTTTAATTTTTGGTATCCAAACTTTCTTGAGTCCAACAATGTTAGTATATGTTCCCTTAGGAACTCAAATAGATGTAATATTACATTTTCCTTTCCACTTATAATCATTTGTAACTAAAATATTTTTAGGTCCAACTAACGATTTTTTTTTCAATGAATAATCACATGCATAATGTCCCTTTCCATCATAGCAATAACATGTAATAAATGGACTACCTTGATGAAAACTTTTTACAAAATAATTTTTGTAAAACTTTTGTCCTTGACAAGCCTTGTAACCTATTTGGTTTTATTAAAATCATATATTTGAGTAGCAAGTAATTTATCTAAATTTTCCTTTCCTTAAGTAAATTTATATAAAGCATTTGTAAGCTCTTCAACTCTTTTTTTCAATGTATCATTTGTTTCATTCTTAGATATAGAACTAAGTTGAGTTTTCAAACTATTATTTTCATTTTTCAAACTAATATTTTCATTAGAAATATTTGAAACCTTCTTTTTCAAGTCTTTATATTTCTTTTCAAGAATTATTAATTCATTTTGTAATTTATCACATGCATACAATAATTCATCATGAGATAAATTAGAAGTGCTAGAAGTAGAAAAATATGAGCTTACCTCATTTTTACTTCCTCTAAGAGACATAAGGCATAGATTGGCCATTTCACTTCTACTAGAGCCTTTCATCATTTATATCCTTACTAGTACCTTCATGTACTACTTCAATTATTTTTCAAATATTTTGTATCGTTATACATATAGAGACTCTATTAAATTTGTTTCTATCTAGAGTACAAAATAATATATTCATAGTTTTTGCATTAGATGTAAAATTTTTCTTATCATTTTCATCCCAATCTTTTTTATCTTTAGCAATGACTATATTATCTTTAACTATCATGGGAGTGTTATATATTTCTTCAATAATGTTCCAAAAATCATACTCCATTTGTTGAAGATAAATAGTCATCGTCATCTTTCAATAACCATAGTCACTACAATTAAAGAAAGATGGTTTAGAAATGGATTAACCCTCCATAACTCCATCTGTACTAAAGGTTTCCATAATGTGTGATCTTTACTCTAAAGACTTGATAAGGTCAATATTTAGAATCTAATTCTGATACTAATTGTTATCCCACAATGCAAACCTAAGAGGAGGTGAATTGGATTTTTATCGCAGAAGTTAAGAGTATAAAAAAAATTAAAAGCAATAATAAAAATATTGAATCAAATAAATTTATGCAATTCACCTAACAATAAATATAAACAATTTTAAGTAAAATAAAGAGAGTAGTGATAGGAGATGCAAACTCTTTTACAGTAGTTCGACTTGCTAACCAAGTCTATGTCCATCTCTCAAGCTCCAATCGACCGAGGTTCTACTAAATCCCTTACACTTGATAGAGGCAAGAAATTCTGAGTACAAACAAAGTCCCTTGCACTTGGCAGAGGTAAGAAATCCTGATTACAAAACCTTTGATTCGGTGAGCTTTCAACACCAATACAAATGGTAATGAAGATGATGTAGAAATGTAGCAATTCCTCTCAAGTAGGATTAGCTACCACTCATATACAAAAATAATTTACTTCAAAGAGGCACTCTCAAGAATAAAACAATTTACTCTATGCACTCTTTGGTCTAATAATAAACAATGAAGTATAAAGAATTTTAAAGAGAGATTGATGAGACTTTGAGAGCTTGTTGTTGTGTACACTTCTCCTTTCAATCTATGCTCATTTTATAAGCAAAAATATCAAAGAGATGTTAGAGAGATGTTGGCTTTTGTGAAAGACAAAATTATTTGTTAACAGTAACTGCACATTAGCTCATTTCAAAAATTCAAATAAAATAGTTTCGAACATTCAAAAACTCTTAAAAAATTCTTCAATACTTTGAAATGAGTCTATTTTCAAATGCAAAAAGAATCATTGAATTATCATGTGCCGTTTGAGAGAAATGATTAAAAGTTCAACGATAGGTCAGACTGGAAAATTACTTTTGACAAAAGTTGTTGGACAAGTTCAAAATTGTCTAGAAATTTGAATTTATCGTCAAAAATAACAAATTATATATTTTTGAAAAACTTATGATATCTACTTTCATTCAAAATTAGATTCGTATAAATATGACATATCTATTTTGAGATATGATAAAAATACCATGATATACATATTTTATCTACTGATAGTATGACTCAGTAGAATGGTCTAATTTGAAATTTTATATCTATCAATCTATAAATATAAAATGTATATATAATATATGTATTTAAAGCTCAGCATATCTACTTTATCAGTAAAATCAATTTAGAATTTTATTTATATCAAAAGGTATATTTTACTATTTAAAACTAATATTATGTAGATTTCAACATTGACTTTTTCAGAAGATAATACATGAAATTAATATAAAAAACTGCTTTGTTATAGATAGGTATATGAGATAAATTATACATCAAAATAAACGTATTTGAATATAGTTTCATACAAAATTAAGCTTGCTATTTTTGAAGTTTTATATAATAAGATATGATTAATTTACTACATACATATCTAATTTCATAATTTCACTTTGTAGCACATGTGGTGTATGTATCTCCAAATAATAAACTCATAATAATTTATCCATATTATCTATTATATAAATATATATATATGATAATTTTAATTTGTTTGGTATTATCAAAATAAATATGAAACCTTGAAACTAACAGAACCGGCCAAAATTGGTCAAAAACTAGCAAAATCGGCTAATGTTTTCCAATTTTTAAAAACTGGGTCACAAACCTAGTCCCCCCCCCCTGAGGCGCCTCTCTTTCCTTACACTCCCCCACTACCCAATGGTTCAAAGCCCCCTCCCCCCCCCCTCAGGTGCCTCTCTCTCCCTACGCCCCCCTTTGCCCAATGGTTTAAAGCCCCCCTTTGCCCCCCAGGCGCCTCTCTCTTCTTGCCCCCCCCCTTCTGCTCAATGGTTCAAAGCCCCCCTCCCCATTTTTTGTTTGAAAATCAAAACCACCCTCCCCTCCTCACCTCGCGCCCACTCACTCACTCATTCACTCTCTCTCTCTCCCTTTCAAAAATTTCAAATTCAAACCCACCCCCACATTAGTTTAGATTTTTCCCAAAAACACCCTGCCTCTCTTCTCTAGTTATATAAAAAAATTTAAAAAAATTATTTTTGCTAAATTTTTTACAATATATTTTATTTAATTTAAATACTAAATATATAAAAAATAAATTAATATAAAATATGATATATTAGATTTCTAGAAAATATTATTTCTTGAAATTTTTAATTAAAATTATATATATATGTATATATATATATATTTTTTTAATCACTACAAGAAAATTTGGTTTTAGCTACAGATTTTAACTATGGACATTAAATCCATAGCTAATATGCGATTTTAGTTACGGACTTAGCTAAGAATGATCATTTTGTAGCAATTTTTTTACTTGGAAATTTTATCACAATATAGTTAGGAATTAGTTAGAGATTTTTCTGTAACTAAATTTTAGCTAGAGAATAATCTTAACTAAATCGATAGCTAATATTTGGAGGGAATATGAAAATTTTGAATGGGTATTTTTTTTTTACTCTAGTTAAGTACAGCCATAGCTAATCCCTAGCAAATATAGAAAATTTTATTTCAATACTTTTAATTATTTTGTTGCAAAAATCTTCTGATATATGTAGGGGTTGTTTCATTGATTTAAAAAAATTGATTTTCGATTTTTTAGAATATTTAATATAAAAGCTAGAAATCTCAAGAAAAAGGCCAAAAAAATAATTTTTTAAAAAATATAATTTTATTAGTCTATTTGGACTCTTTAAATATTTTTATTCAATGTTTATTTAGAGAACTATAAAAAGAATAAAATGGTCAAAACAACTCTTTCTATTTTTTATACTTAAATATGAATATTCTTAAGATAATTGTATACAAAATTTAACTTTTAAATGATATAACAAACACCACACTTTTTTTTAATTTGTAAAAAAAAGGGCAGAAACCAAAATATCCTTGTAGCATCTCCCCACTCAACACACCCTTTGCTTCACCCTAAGCTCCAACCTTCGCCTCCCCCAAACCCTAACCCCACCTTTCGCTTCACCCCGAGGCTACCTAATCATTTTTGCCACTGCCACCGCCTTATCCTCTAGCTAGTGGACTTCGACCTTTGGCTGGTCCTCAGATCTAGACTACATTAACACCTCATCCACCAAAAACAATGGCAAAAAGGTCAGAGAAGGTTCTAGTTTGAATGAGTCAGAGATTGCAAGGTCTAGATCTCAGTTCACACCAGGGTGCTTCATCGAAGAGAAGGCAAAGCAGCTTCGGAAGAAGATGCTAGAGACGGTAGCCTTCCATGATATTATGTACCATTCGACGATCGCTTCCTGGCTTGCCTCCGACATTTTAGGCCGTTAAGGTATTTTGAGATCGCTGGAGATTGGGTGAGTTTCCTCGCCTGCGATTCTCTAATCGGGGATTAAGGTTTGGGCTAAGGTTTGATAGTCGCCCCTTTTATTCTTTACAATTTGTCACTTGGAAGCTCGGATTATAATCCTTTTTATTTTCAAATTTTTGGAAAGTTTAGCTACGAACTATATAACACTAGTACTGTTATATTTGCAGTGTTCAATCTTTGAATGGCAGTGGTGATTTTACGGATTATCTAGTCCATTATTTATCCCTAAATGTTAGCTTAGATATGATTAGTCATATAATTCCTTTTTTGTTCATTTTATTCCTTTAATGCATTGCCATCACTCAAGAATTGCATAGCATGGTTGATATCGAATTTTGAACCATTGGATCAAAAGTTAGTATGATGCTCATTCGGTGGATGGTAAGACTAAATCACTAGGTTAATATTTGATGAGAATGAGAATCAATAATGATGACGATAGTTTCAGGAAAACAACTTATTATTTTATGGAGCCTCAAATGCAATTCACACTTTACAATTAACCTGTCAACATGAAAGGCATCAAAGTGGATACCTTGAGTTATTGCACATGTGAGGTCTCCCCTCCCCCCCACCCCCAATTTTCCACATGACACAAAATCTTTCAGCCCTTTGCTCTACTGATACTAAAACAAAATGAGCTAAGATCATCTATCTATTTGATTAAATAATCAGATACCAAGCAACATAGAGTTTATGCCCCAAGAAAAACATAAGAATAGATTGGCTCCAAAGAATTATTGATATATCTATCTGGTTGAAATTAGTATTTCAGTACAAAATCATTTTCTTATATAGAGTCATATCAAACAAGGGAGAAACACATATAATTCCTTATCCTGAAATAGAACAAGGTCCCCAAGTGCGCTTAGATAACTCTTTCTTCTTTTATTCTTTGCTTAGTTTTTCTAGGCATAGAAAGGATTGGAGAAGATGGAGATGTGAACAATTGGAATCAAGAAATTTGGCACTACACAAAATGGAATTGAAACTTATTAGCAAAACAAATTAAATGTTAAACTTATTAAACTTATTAGCAAATTAAAACAATAGGTTAATTAAATGTTATGCTAAACAAATAAAAGTTGTGGGCTTTCTTTCACAGGGTAGTAAGTTGACTGAGAAAGATGCAAGACACAAGCCATGAGTCAAAGGAGAGGGGGAGGGGAAGCCTATGCTTCATCATAAGAAGAACCTGGCATAAGCCACATCTTTGGCTTCAGCAGAGGACAATATAAAAACTACTCTGGGAACACATAGAAATGGACCTCCAATATTCATTACTGCCTTTATATGCTTAGCACCCAATTAGATCCACCCCCACCATCCACTACAGCTAGTGCCTTAACCCAGTTCATAAAATGCATTAAGTATATAGCACCCATTGAATGAGAAACTACAACTACCTATAGCTACCAAGAGTTTTATATTACTTTTATATTACTTTTGATCTTGCTAAGAAACTATGCCTGGTTCTATGCTCCTTTTCTTAATGATGATTCGCTTTTGTTGTGACTTTCTATATGTGCGTTTTAGATGTTTATTTGGTTTCATATCTTTATCCAAGCTTTTAAATTATTCATATAAGTGTGTTGGTACTTTCTTGTTTCAGCTTCAAGAGAAAGATTTGCTTGGAGCATTATGTCATGATCAAAATGTTGAAACAATATAGGTTTTGTTTTGGTGTTGATACAAAGATAGGTAAAGACCAGTTGGCATATACACAATTATGATATTATAAAAATATTCTAACTATGTATTTGTTCCTTGTATTTGTGTTTATTGTTTTATGAAATTAGCTCCTAAATGTAGCTTGTAGCAGTTGACTGCTTGCCTTTTATTATCCTCTAAATCCTTCATCAAACATACGTAGTTGTGTCTAAATTTGATTGGGGCCCTTTTTTTAATCACTTTATGTTTCTAGGTGGTCATAGAGAAGATGACTGGACATGTACTAGTTGTGGCAATGTCAATTTTTCATTTAGGACAACTTGCAATATGCGTAATTGTACCCAGCCTAGGCCAGTAGATCACAACTTAGTAAGTTTTGAAATATTCCTTATAATGAGATCCTTGACTTTATGCTTATTTTACTCTGGAGAAGTGTTTTATTTGGTGTTTGTTTTACAAAAATCTTGGCCTTTTGGTTTATTATATAAAGAAGGTGGAAAATGTTTTTGGGTTTTTAGCATGTTATTTAAAAATCTATGTCTCATTCGACCTGGTTTTAGCATGTTATCTAAACATCCATATGCCAAAATCTCTCTATGCTTGGTTTTAGGCTTTGTGTGTGTGTGTGTGTGTGTGTGTGTGTGTCCATTGCTATTCCTACTAGCCATCACTTGTCTTCTTGAGAGTAAAATTAAAAAATAATAACAATTAATGGAGTGATTGAAGTGTCCAAATTTGATCAAAAATAAGAGAGAGGGAGGAGTGAAATTGAGGGTTTGCACTAAAAATTTTCTAGAGACCTGATAGTGTGAAGTAGTGAAAAAGAGGGGGCTAGGAATCGGAAGCGATGAAGAAAATTGGGAAGGGGGTGGGGTTTGATATAATGTAAACAGATGATGGAGGGCTTAGCTACTGACCTTCCCAAGGCATGGAGCTCAGGCTTGGCCTAGGCTAGACCTAACCTTGAGTTCAACTTGGTTTGGGCTAGGCTGAGGTGATGGCCTAGAGTTTTTGTGCTAGAGTGGACTTTTTCTTAACACCCCTACATAGCGACTCTATATCCCTCCTCCCTCTCTCTTTCTCACATACGCGCACACGCGTGCGCGCTCTTCAAAAAATGGTAGATGGAATTACCTTTCTCCTGTGAAACATTGCTGTAGTTCATTTAGAATTTTGTTTAATTTAATATTTTCCACTTTCCACATCTACCTTTCTTATCAGTATTGTGTAAATAGTTGTGCACTTGTTGAATTCTCCAACTAAGTTTACCTGTGCTTCAGAAATTTGCAGCCAAACCCATGCAACCTCCACATGGCTACTCATCCGCAACTCCCTATGTAGGTTTTGGTGCTCCTTCATCAATGTACATGGGTGTGCCCCTTTATGGCTCTTCTCTCTTTAATGGATCATCTATGCCTCCTTATGATGTTTCATTTTCTAGAGGTTCTGCATATCCTTACAACTACGGCAGCCACTATTGCCTAATAGTTCTAGTTTTTCCTCATGACCAAACATAAACTCTTAGTTATGACTAGCTTTATTTATATGTAAACATTACTATTTGGTTTTTTGTAAATGCTGATATTTTGTAAGAATTTGACTTGATCTTTTGTAGACATTTGACTTGAGCCTCTGTAAAACCTTAATTCTTGGTTTAAATGTACTTGATTTTATTTCCATTGTATAAAATTGAGTGATTTAGCTAGGGATTAATTATATTGCATTTTGATTTAAATAGGAAATACAAAATATTAATATTACATTCTATTGCTCGGTTGGAAATTGTGGCTAGGGAATGTCCCTAGCTAAAAAATAGCATAACCGTAACTAAAAGTCTCGCATTTGCATGTTAGCTAGGAAAATGGCCAGGGACTAGGGACATAGCAAAGGAATGACCCTAACTATTTTTACCTAGAGATTTAGCTAGAGTATTTCATAGCTAAATTGGCTAGGGATTTAACTAGAGACATCCCTTGATAAATTTAGCTAGAGCTCTCATCCATAGATAAATTTAGCTAGGGCTTTCATCCATAGCTAAAGTCGTAGATAAATTTAGCTACGGATGATGAATATCCCTAGCTAAAATTTAGTTACACTTGTTTTAGTTACGGAATTTTGCTAAGGATGTTTTCCTAGCTAAATCTAGTTTAGCTAGGATTTTTTTTTAATTTAACTATGGATTTGTCCCTAGCTAAATGATTATTTTCTTATAGAGAATTTTGAAATTAACATATACTAATATAAATATATTAATGTTACCACACACCTATAACCTACAAATTTTAAATAAAAATATACAGATGGGTTACATTTAATTTATTAAAATTTTAATTTATTATTTAAATATTTTTCTATTATTAACCGATTTGATTGGCGGTTAAACTGATTGAATTGGTTGAACCGTGACCCAGTCACTTTACCAATTTGATCACCGCACCAGTTTTTAAAACATTGGATTAAAGCACTTAACTGATTATGGTTATGGAATGAAAACCACTATACCAATTCCCAGTAGGAAAGCAACTTAATATGTTAAGCCACATCATGCATCTTGTGTAACCATTATGTTAGGATGAAACCTCCAATGTTGGGTAACAAAATCATATTATATATATTAAAAGTTGGATATAACGCTACTTTTATGATGAGTGGTTCCCCCACTGGAGACACATATCATTGTTTTATTAATTTTATTGAAATTACAAAGGCTAATAAAACTTAAGTATCACAACCTAAGGATTTGATTCCTGACCAGTGCCAAGGTCAGAAAGGAATCTAATCTAACAAGTCTAACAGTTGTCTTGTTTCCTTAGTATCAATCAAAGACAAATTAAAAAGGTACTCATATAAAATAATAATTAAACAAGTATATAGTTCAAATCTCAATTGAAACAACTTCATAATATATTAGTAATAAACCTTTCTGTAGTTATTAGAGCTTTTCTATGAAAATCCCTAAGAACAAAATGTAACAGAAATTAGAAAAATCAGTAATTAACTTCTAAACTCGGTGTCAACTTAACAAAATAGTAATATTTTCTTAGATAGCAGAATTTGAAAGGAAGTCAATCTCTATGTGAGTTGCAAACCTAATGAATAATAATATGTATTTATGAGTATAAGAAACAAGTATATAAGTTATAACATTAAATAAAGCCATATGTTCATGATTAATGGAAGGTAAGAGAGTTTGTGATTTAAAATGTAAACAGTATAGCGGTTAGATTTCTTGGCAAATTCTTGTCTGCCGAGATATAGTCATATGGTTCAACCATGTCACCCTAGTATCGAAATCTAGCACTATCCCTACTAATTGGGAATATAATTCAAGGTGTATTTAGTTTAATGCCTATTATCGTTGGTTATAGCGTTCTATTAATCTAAAACTCTCTTAAGTATTTTTTCAGAAATTTTTAAAAAAATAGTTATCAACATCAACCAAAAATTTCAAATAGAATTATAATCAATATCAAGAAAGCAATGTACAAAAACTATTCAAAATAAATTCAATTTAATTACAGACATGTCCCTTATTATACACTTATCAAAAATTTAATTCAATTTTTTAGAAATCAAATACATCGAGCTATATACATCAAGTAAAATTTGAGAGTTATAATAGATATTGAAAATTGTAAACACTATGGAATAGTTATAATCATAATCAGGATCCTATAGAAAAATGCTTACTTCATTAACCACAGATAACCTAAGGCTTTGATACCAACTTTGTTATGATCCAAGGATTATATTCGTGACCAGTACTACAGTTAGAAAAGAATTCAACATAGCAAACCTAACAGTTGTCCTACCTCTTTAGTATCAATCAAAGACAAATTAAACAAGGACTCGTATAAACTAATACTTCAACTAGTATATAGTTCAAATATCAATTGAAACAACTTCACAATACATCAGCAATAAACCTATTTGTAGTCAATGGAGCTTTTCTATGAAAATCCATAAGAACAAAATCTAATAGAAATTAGAAAAACTGGTAACTAAACTTTTAAACTCAACATTGACCTAGCAGGAACAAAACCTACTCTTAGATAGCATAATATAAAAGGAGGTCAGTATTTGAATTAGAAGGATGATAAAGGGGCGAGTCAACAGATTCAATGAATAATAAAATATATCATAAGCACAAGTGACAAGTATAGAAGTTATAACATTAAATAAAGCAGTATGTTCACAATTAACAAAAGGTTGGGGAGTTTGTAATTTATAATGTAAACAATACAATTATTAGATTTCTCGATGAATTCTTGTCTGACGAGATATAGTCATGCAGTTCAGTCAATCAAATATAGTAGTCTAGCACTACCCTACTAGCTAAACATGTAATATAAGGTGCACCAAGTTTAACACCTACTGTCGTTAGTTACAGTATTCTATTAATCTACCTTAAGCAATGTTTTAGAAATAAACAAAAATAGTTGTCAACATAAAACATAAATTTTGAATACAATTATAATTAGTATTTAGAAAGCAATGTATGATAGCTTTTTGAAATAAGTTTAATTTATATACGTACATGTCCCTTATTATGCACTTAATAAATAATTTAATTCAGTTTTTCAAAAATCAAATTTGTCAAGCAATATATATCAAGTAAAATTCGATAGTTATAACAGATATTGAAAATTGTAAACACTCATATATACATATTGCTACTCACAGAATCAGGGGAAATCAAATAGTTTTGTCTTCGGTGCTATAGGCTCAACAGGGAAACTTTTGAGAACTCTAAATTCACAAAATAATAAAATATACATTTTAGGACTCCTATATATTTAAAGATCATATACATATAAACTCTCAATTAAAACCTGAGTGCAAATTTTGATTTTTCATGCCCAAAATGCATATTGGAGTCATTAGAGTCCTGAATTGATCAAGTAAAATCATGAACTAGTTATTGAAGTCTTGAACCAGCCTATTAAAGCATAGAATCAATTTAGTTAATCTCTAAATTAACCACTAAAGTCCCGAATTGGCCCTGAACAAGCCACTAAAGTATTGAACTAGACTTCTAATGCCTTAGACTAGGTTAATTAACCATGAACCTGTTACTAAAGAATTGAATCAAACCTTTAATGCCCTGAACCAAGTTAATACATCCATGAACTGGCCTAATAATGCCCAGAACCAGTTAATAGAACATTGAACTAGTGTTAATAAGCATTTAACCGGTCCTAATAGGCACTAAACCAATCAAGAGAACATTGAATAGTTCTTTATAAGCATTGAATTGGTTGATTAAACACTGAACCATTCTCAAACCAGTTGGGAAATAAAACACTAAACTGGTCAATTAACAACCTGAACCAGTCAACTAATCCTGAATCGATATTAAACCAGCTGTTAACCCTTTAAATTGGTTTACTTATTATGGATCCATAATTTAGATCTATTTTGTTGCCCAAACCCAATACATATTTGACTTGGTCCAGAAGCCTAGATAAACCTTAGCCCAGTCCACTACAAATTAGGCCCAACTTGGCCTAGTTCAAGCAAGCCTAGAACCCAAATCAAAAACTTGGTCCAATCCAAAACCCTAACCCACAATTTGGATGCGATTCAAGAGCCCAAATCTTGCACAGACCCGATTATCCTAATCTGGTCTTCTTCTCTACCTCACATGCCAAACTCAAAAATTAACCCTACATTTGGTGGACTTACCTGGTAATATTCTGGCAGG
This sequence comes from Thlaspi arvense, assembly GCA_911865555.2. Classification (NCBI taxonomy): domain Eukaryota; kingdom Viridiplantae; phylum Streptophyta; class Magnoliopsida; order Brassicales; family Brassicaceae; genus Thlaspi; species Thlaspi arvense. Next base: position 15,682 of record CAJVSB020000663.1, on the reverse strand, counting down.
GTGATGACCAATGTCAATGGCCGGTAAGGACCCAATTGACTGTTGTGTTGTAACCACAGATGAATGAATTTAAGCTGAATTTCTGTCACATGGCTGGGACTATTCTGGGGGCTTACCTGCCTCAATTGGTGATGTTTTTGGAGAAAGAATAGAAATTGATTTAGGGTTTCATTCCATTGGTCATCTATGCACATCTAGATACATGAAATTTAGTTTCACCTCTAGATTGCTTGCAATCGGTGTCAATTGCTATGCGAGATCCGAAGGTTGATGACAGGTGAAAATTGTAATTCCTGAAAATTTGGATATTTTAGGAATTTGAAACTTATAGGACTCAAATGAAAGAAATAAAAAAATGTTAAGGGTCTAGCTAGAATATCAAGAGACATACTTCAATCAATTAGAACTATCAAGGGTCAAAACAGAAGTTTATCAAAGACGCAGGGATGAAATTGAATGAAATTTGGACTTGAGGCACCAAATTGGGAAATATACAAAATCTGATTTTATCCCCAAAATCTTTCCTTTCAAAGACCCTAAAGCTAATCAAATCAAATTCTTAATGATCACAAAGATAAATCCCAAATTAAGCACACCTCGATGTCAATATAATCCCATAGAACAAATTGCCTAGTTTAATTTCACAAAAACGGCCTCAGCTAGTGAGAATTTTTTAAAGAAATTAGTTGATTTACATTGCCGCTATCAACTGCGAAGGAACCAACCAATCGACTGAAATTTCTACTAAATACTTCTGGGAAAATCATCCCTAAGCATCGCCTCAAGGTCATCTATAAGAATTTGAGGTTAGTGACAAGTTACTCTCTAAAACTTTGGTTTTTCAATTACCAGGGAGGGAAGGGAGGTTCAGTTGTTAAATCGGGTTTGTTGAGACCTAGTTTCTTGAACTAGATTGCGTATGTATAAAAGGGGTCCAGGGTTAGGCCTCTGTTTGGGCTAGATTTAGGTCTTAAGTTTTGGGGATTGGGCCATGTTTTAAATTGGGTGAAGCCCATAGTGGAAATAGGCTCGCAGGCTAGGGTAGGATTATTGGGTTGGGTTAAGATATTGGGTTAGGGTTTCTAAGATGGGTCTAGATCAATTAAAAAAAAACAAAAGAAAAGAATCAGACAATTTAGGGTTTTACTGTCGGTTCTATAACAAATTTGAGCGGTTTAGTGCATATTGAACTCATTTAGTCTATATACACACATGGGTTCAATATTGGAAGACCGGTTTGTTGCTCAATAGTCCCGGTTCATTATTTGTCTGTTTGGTTCAGTCTTGGTTCAGGGTTCACAAAATTGGTTTAAGGCTTTATTAGCCCGATTCAGTGCATAATATGTTTGGTTTAGTGTAGATGTGGCTGATTCAGTATGATTTATGGCCAGTTTGGTGTAGCTTATGGTTGGTTCAACATATTATGTGGCCGGTTCAATGTATTAAAGGCCAGTTTGGTGTTAGTTCACCATATTAGAGGCCGGTTCAAAGCCAGTTTAGTGTACTAGAGGCTAAATAATGGTTAGTTCAAGGTTGATTTAGTGATTTAATGATTAATTTATTGGTTAAATAAACTAGTTTTATACTTTATCAGTCTAGTTCGAGACTTTAGGACTCAGTTCGTGACTTACTTGTTTGGTTCAGGGCTTTAGTGGCCCAATATGGGTTTCGGGCAGAAAAATTTAGAGATTTACTTAGATTTTGATTAGGAAAATTTATGTTTATTTGATTTTTATATGTATTAGTAATCTAAAATAAGATATTTAATTGTTTAGATTTTTTGTATGGTTTTGGTCAAGACCATGCATCATAGGAGATTTGATCACTTGATTTTTATCAATTTTGTGTGTAATAATGTGCATTTATGAGCATTTACTATTTTTCATATTTGTTATAAACTTTAATTTTATATGACATATCTGATTTTTGAAAATTTGATTAAATTCTACTATAAACGTTAAACAAGGGACATGTATGAAATTTCTAAAATTGTTGGGAAAGGAATATCTGTTAATTACGTTTGACCCGTACATGGAAAATTATGTTAAATTGTTTCTGTTAAATTATAGAATTTTTTTAAATAGTTTCCATTTATTTCTAAAAATTGTTTTAAGTGAATTTCGGATTTTAGAACACTATAACCAATGGCAGTAAGTGTTAGATTGAATGTACTCTATATAATATTCCCATATAGCAGGGGTGGTACTAGACTCTTGTGTTGGGCTGACAAGAGAGACTTGTATCTATGTGTATGTGTATTTGTGTATATGGCATACGAGGATGCCATCTTTTGATTTTTGTTATTGGCTGACTACGAGATCGCCTTCTGATATATATTCCATTCTGGATTATGAGCTCCTTAAAATTTTTGATAATTGTATAAGTTTTCTTACGTGGTAAAATTTTCTAATTTTATATGTTATACATGTCTTTTGTTATCATAAACACATATTATTATTCACTGGGTTTGTCGACTCGTTACTTTATTTTTTTTCAGATTCAAAGTTTGATACTCAGTTGGATTCTACTACTTAAAAGGAGTCTTTTATTTTAGCTATTTTCTTTCTTAGTTGAAAAAGTTAGTTATATCAGTTCTGTCAATTTTGTATTTCTGGAATTGCTAGACAGTTCCATTTGACTATAGATAGGTTTCCTGTGGATATATTAATAGTTTGGCTGAGATTTTGGATTCAATTTTGTTTTTGATTTTATATGAGATTCTGGTTCAGTTATATGTTGTATTATTTGTTAGGCTTGTGGGGTTGAAATTTATTCTAACCATAGCACCGGTCACAGATCCACTTTTATAGGTCGTGACAAAAATCTAAATTTTTAATATTCTTGATTTGGTCCCTCAGTTCTCGATTACATGCAATTTGGTCCCCGACAGTTTTTGATTATTTTGGTTTAGGCCCTCAAAATTTTAAATTCATTCCGTTGTGCCCCCTAACTTTTTAATTAGGGACCTTAAACTTTTTATTTCTTTTAATCAGACCCTCTAAATTTTCTAAATTTTCTAATTAATCCTTAAATTAAGGTATTACATTAAGAGTAAATAAACCTGTATTAAATACAAAACATCAAGGGAGGAGAAATTGTGTATGTAGGGGTCTTATCCACGCATGCATTTGGAAAATGTGTCATTCCTTTATAACAATTCAATACATCCGCACTCATGCCCAAATTTATGGATTCAACTGCATTAGCTGAATTCTCCAATCAGCTAATCTTTCCATTGCCTATTCTCACAACTCAAATACAGAATATTTGGTGGAAGGGAAAAGCTTTGATGTATTTATATTCAATGGAAATTCCCAAATACAATATAAGTCGAGGATAGCCTGAATTGGTTTTGCCACCTAACCAATTAATTATAAAAGATATTTATTGTGGTATTCCAACTCTAAATTTCCCTTAGGTAGCATTGCATTTCGTACAAAAATATAGTATGATATAATTTGCCTAGTATATAGTATATATAATTTGTGGAGGACAACATTTTAAACTATAAAGGAAAATTTTCTTAAAATTTGATTTTGCTTATCCATAACCCTGGGAAAGGAAGTGGACTTTTAGGAGGTTTAATTATAATTAGACATTAGGGGAAATATAGGAAAGGAAAAATAGAAATTTGTAGGAAAAAAAAGAGCTTAGTAAATAAATTAAAAATTGAAAGTGAAGGCTTTTAAGGATTTAAGGAAATAAATGTAAAACTTTTAAAATATAAATTTATTTTTATTTGAGACCTATATTGGAAAAGGGATTGAAAGAAATTTTTAAAATTTTTTGGGGGCTAAAAGTTAAATCTTAAAAAGTTAAGGGACCTAAATTTAATTAACCCAGAATTAGGGGACCAAAAAAAAAGGAATGTATAAGTTGGCCAAGTAGCTGACTTATATAGGAGGGGATTATATAGAAACCTCCCCAAAATGGTTTCTCGCATGACAAAGGGAAAGGAAGAAAGAAGAAGAGAAGAAAGGAAAGAAGAGAAGAAAAGCAAGAAAAAGAGGGAGAGATAAGGTAAGGGCTTTCACTAAGCTTAAATTTTATGTAATTTCTTTCCATTTTCTTAAGAAATTAAGCAAGATAAACATATTCTTTCTTTTCTACATGTCATATTCCATTTTTAGAGTCAAAATAGTTGTTGAATATTCAACATGGCCAAAACTCCCATAACCATATATAAGCTTAAAACTTCAAAAATATAATTAGAATTAGTGGAGAATTGATCTTTGCTTGATTGATTTGATGATTTTATGGAATTATATGAAGTTTTAAAGAGGATTAAGGTGCTGTAATAGGGGTTGGCCTACCCTTATTGAGTAGAAAAACTTCCTTGAAAAATTTAATACAACATGAACACTTTGTAATCACTTGAATCCTAAGGTGTTTCTTGGGTTTAAAAACTGATTTTGGTGGAGTCAAAAGGCTGGAAACAGAGCAAAAACAGGGGAGAAAGTAGCGAGGGAATTTGGAAAGAGAGAGAAACAGAAATAGTTCAAAGGAAATGAAGAAAAACTATGTGAAAATGAAAAGTTAGAAGTATGAGAACCTGCATAATTTCCGTAGAAAATTTTCTGCAGGTAAGACACTTTGGCCGAATCTCCTAGGGCCTAAAATAGATCCAAATTGAGGTTTAACAAATAAGGTAGGAAGTGTACCAAGCTAACTTAAGAATGGGATTAGAAAAAGTGTCAAACTATAGCTTAATTGCCACTATACAACCTAAAACTTAACTAGAAAATTAGAGTTTGGAAGCTGGAATTTGCTGGCAAAAAATTTACAGCACTGAGGGAGTTGTTTTCGAGAAGGAAATGGCCTCCATAAGAGCACAAAAATTAAGTAATTAGAGTGGCCAAAATAAGTCCTCGTGTTATCTAGACATAAGCTGTAAAATATTTCAGCAAATTAAAAATTTTGGAAAATAAGTTTTACATCATGATGAAATGGCTCTAGAAAAAAGATCAAGACAAGGTGAAGAACAACAAACCACAAAATTTAAGGAAAATGGGAGGAGTAAAACCTAGGTTAATTCTATTTCACGCTTGAGGAATGTTGCTTACATATGAATATGTTTAATATATAGGATAAGGAGAAACTCGACACCAAAACCCCAGCTCTGAGATCACAAATATAAACTTTATACTATGACTAGCATCTCCCTATTCTTAGTGAATTACTTTCTAAAAATATGTTTTACGGCAAACAAATACTATTTTCAAACTACTTGTATGTTAATATTAAGAAAATAGAAACAGTTTAATTATGTTCTGATTTCTGCTATGTTGATTTGATAAGATGTTTATAATGTTTTGTGTCTCAGCATTAGACTTAAATGTCAGGCAGCAATTCGGAGCTAGTGATAGTTCTACATTTATGATGTTATGTGTTACATGTTATGGATCTAGTAGAGGATCACAAAGGCTGCAGACTATGTCAGTCTGACCTAAGGAATAGCAGAAACCCTCAATGCAGATTACGTAGTGCCATAGCGCTTAGCATGTTTTGCCTTCGAGCTAGATTATATTTTATGATTTTTTCTATTTTACTGTCCCCAGAGATTGCTGGTTATACACATCTGACCAGAGCTATACATACATATCTATACACCATGAATTTGATGATTTTTCATAGATTTGGATAGCTATTATATGTTCTCTATTTCCATTCTTTCATGCTTTATATGACTTGGCACCATGATAGTGGTATGATTTTCTTATTGTTGAAAGTTTTATCATATTTATTACTATTCAATTTTTACAGAAATGTATCTCATATTACTTTAATATAAAACTTGATTGTTTTCACTAAGATTAATTTGTATGCTATTCATTAAGACTTGTGTCTTATTATTTTTCTCTCTACAAATCCATAGCTAGATTAGCTATTGATCTACATTGCATAGCACTTGGTGATAACATACTCAAAATAGCAAGGTGGTAGCCAGATCTCCAAAAATGTTATTATGGGATTCTGCCATTGTAGAACATTTTATATTCGGATGTTATATGCATAAGTTTAGATAGCTTGGTCTTATATGTTTGAGTGTTATGAATGGAATGCAACCTAAATAGGAATCTAGTTGATTGTGCATAATAGTTTAGCCAACCTGCTATGCATGTGTATGTTATTACTACAGATGAGGTCTAGATAATATTATTAGATCATATATAATGCAAAATGGTGATTATTGCATACGCATGTTGTTATGTATAGGTTATATATGTGACAGGTTAATAGAACAGAGGGGTTACAACATTTGACATGCTATTAAATTTTTGCCATGGTGGTATGTTAGTTGTTGCCCACACTATCACACTTAACTCAGTATTAAGGTGAAGGTGTGACATTTATATATCTACCAAATTAATTGCAAAGCTAATTTGGTAGAAAACCTATGCTCACAACATAACATATTTTTATTATAACGCTTCTTTTGCAACAAGTAGTACCCTCGTTGGATTACACGTGTTACTATTTCAATAATTTTGTTGAAAATTACAAAAATTAATAAACCCTAGGAGTGAATGAACCTATATTAAATATAGAACTTCAAAGAGGAGAGAGATTATGTAAGAGTGTGTGCATGGGTCTTATCCATGAATACACTTGGAAAGTGTTTCTTTATAGTAATTCAAGGCATCAGCACCCACTTCCAAATTTATGAATTCAATTGCATTTGCCAGATTCTCCAATATGCTCTATATTCGCTACTCCCACAACTCAGATACGAAATATTTGGTAGAGGAAGAAGCCCTAGTATATAAATGTTCAGTTGGGAATCCCGAATATGATGTAAGTCATGAAAAATCTAAATTGGTTTTACCACTTAATTGATTAATTATAACTGATAACTCTCTATCTACCAAATTAATTGCAAAGCTAATTTGGTAGATAATATATGCCCAAGAAGTAACATACTTTTATTACCAACGCTACTTTTGCAACAAGTGACACCTCTTGTTAGATGACAGGTGTCACTATTTCATTAGTTTTGTTAGAAATTACAAAGACTAATCAAATTAAGAGTAAATGAAATTGTGTCCGATATAGAATATTAGTGGGAGAGAGATTGTGTATATGCATTTGCATTTGTCTTATCCATGTATGCATTTGAAAAGTGTGTCCTTCTTTTATATCAATTCAATACATCAGCACCCACTTCCAAATTTATGGATTCAATTGCATTAGCCAGATTCTCCAATCTAATTTCTTTATTGCCCACTCTTACAACAAGATATAGAGTATTTGGTGGAAAGAGGATGTAAAGACCTAAAAACTATGGTCTTAACAACTTATTAAGTCTAAGTCATTGGCCAAAAATACTTAAGTTTAAGTTATTCAGTAATAGTCTTTAATCTCATATTATATTATATTATATTATATTATATTATGTCTCTTTTAGAAAATCGATGAGGGACAAGATATTAATCTTCTTCACTAAAACACTTGGTATTCTCTTCAAATCACAAATTTATATTGGTATCCAAATAGAATACGTCTCAACATCATTTTTACTCTAATATCATTTGTAACGACCCGAGAGCTATTAGCCCTAATAATTTATTGAGTCTAAATCACTGTGCAAAAGTACTTGAGGTCAAATTATTCAATAGTAGTCTTTAGCCTTTTACGTATAATCTTTTTATAAATTAATGTCAAACAGGATATTATATAGAAGCATTGGCATATTGTTTAATAGGGAATTCACGAATAAAAGTCATAGACAATTTGAATTGGTTTTGCCACCTAACCCATTAATTACAATAGATATCTATCTACCTACCAAATTAATTGCAAAGGTAATTTGATAGATAACATACGTCGATAATATAACATTTTTTTATTATGATGCTACTACTGTGACAAGTGGTACGCTCGTTGGATGACACATATCACTATTTCATTAATTTATTTAAAAATTACAAAGGCTAATAAATCTTAAGAGTGAATGAACCTGTTTCGAATATAGAACTTCAATGGAGAGAAATTTTTGTATATTTGTGTGCATAGGTCTTATCCAAGCATGTACTTGGAAAATGCGTCCTTTATTTATAGTAAACCAATACAACAGCACCCACTTCTAAGTTAACAAATTTAATTTGATTACATGATTTTTGAATCAGCTAATCTCTTTATTGCCTACTCTTGCAACTTAGATACAGAATATTTGGTGGAAAGAGAATGTAACGACTGAGAGGTATTGGCTCCAGCAACTTATGGAGCCTATACCACTAGCTTAAAATATTTAAATTTAAGTTGTTTAGTAGTAGTCTTTAGTCTCTTTTATATTATATTATATCACTCTTAGAAATTTGTATGGGACTGGATATCACAATCTCTCTCATTTAAACACTTGATGTTGTTTTCAAGTCCCAAATATATATTTGTATAAAAAAAATAGGTCCAAAGATTATTTTTTTGCTTTAATATCATTTGTAATAACCCGAGAGATATGATTTATGAGAACTTGTTGAGCTTAAACTACTAACTCAAAATAGTTGAGTTCGAATTATTCAATAGTAATATCTAGTCTCTTATATATTATATCATATTACTCTTAAAACTCGATGTGGGACGAGATATGATAGAAAAGTTTTGGTATATTGTTCAATTGTGAATTTCTGAATATAATGTAAGTCGTGGACAATTTGAATTGGTCCAACCACCTAACCCATTAACTACAATAAACATCTATCTATCTACCAAATTAATTGCAAAGCTAGTTTAGTAGATAGCATATGCCCATAACGTAACATCTTTTTTTTTTTTTTTACAACATTACTTTTGCAACAAGGGGTACCCTCATTGAATGACACGTGTCATTATTTTATTAATTTTTTTGAAAATTACAAATATTAATAAAACTTAAGCGTGAATAAATTTGTCTTAAATATGAAACACCAATGGGGAGAGAGATTGTGTATATGTGCGTGCATAAGTCTTATATATTTTCTTTGCTATAATAGTAATAATTAACAACTCTTAATTTTAATTAACATCTTTAGGAAATAAATCCTCTCATTTAAGACATCAGTAATCAAAATATAAAAACATTTTGTACCAAAACATTTTAAAAGTTCATCTTTCTTTCTTCATCATTTTTTTGGACACGTAATAGCTTCAAATTTTATAAAAAATAAATTGAAATCAAAACTTCTTCAAACCAAGATGTACTTCCATTTTATGTAACAAAACTAAAATAATAGCGCTGTATTAATTATTCTCATTGCATTAAGTTAGGCTATTATTTTTAACGTTCTAAGTTAAAACTGTTGCTTTATAAATATATTCACTTAAGTGGGTTGAAATTGTAAAAAATTATAATCCTACTACTTACTTTCTAATTCAAACATAAACATATATTAGGGAAAAATATAGGAAAGGAAAAATGGAAATTTGTTGAAAAAAAAAAGAGGTTAGTAAATAAATTAAAAATTGAAAATGAAGGCTTTTGAGGATTTAAGGAAATAAATGTAAAACTAATAAAATATAAATTTATTTTTATTTGAGACCTATATTGGAAAAGGGATTAAAAGAAAATTTTTAAAATTTTCCTGGGGCTAAAACTTAAATCTTAAAAAAATTAAGGGACCTAAATTTAATTAACCAAGAATTAGGGGACCAAAAAAAAAAAAGGAATGTGTAAGTTGGCCGAGTAGCTGACTTATACAGGAGGGGATTATATATAAACCTCCCCCAAACTGGTTTCTTGCAAGACAAAGGGGAAGGAAGAAAGAAGAAGAGAGTAAAGGAAATAAGAAAAGAAAAGGAAGAAAAAGAGGGAGAGTTAAGGTAAGGGCTTCCACTAAGCTTAAATTTTATGTATTTTCTTTCCATTTTCTTAAGAAATTAAGCAAGATAACATGTTCTTTCTTTTCTGCATGTCATATTCCATTTTTAGAGTCAAAATAGTTGCTGAAAATTCACCATGGCCAAAACTCCCAAGACCATATATAAGCTTAAAACTTCAAAATATAGTTAGAATTAGTGGAGAATTGATCTTTGCTTGATTGGTTTGATGATTTTATGGAATTATATGAAGTTTTAAAGAAGATTAAGGTGCTGCAATAGGGGTTGGCTTAACCTTATGGAGTGGAAAAACTTCGTTGAAAAATTTAATTCAAGATGAATTCTTTGTAATCACTTGAAACCTAAGGTGTTTCTAGGGTTTAAAAGCTGATTTTGGTGGAGTCAAGAGGCTGGAAACCGAGCAAGAAGAGAGGACAAAGCAGGGAGGGAATTTAGAAAGAAGAGAAACAAATATAGTTCAATGGAAGTGAAGAAAAAACTATGTGAAAATGAAAAGTTAGTAGGAGGAGAAGCTGCAGAATTTCTGTAGAAATTTTCTGCAGGTAAGACACTTTGGCTGAATGTCCTAGAGGCCTAAAATGGATCCAAATTAAGGTTTAACAAATAAGTTAGGAGGTGTACCAAGCTAACTTAAGAATAGGATTAGAAAAAGTGTCAAACCAGAGGTTAACTGCCACTATACATCTAAAACTTAACTAGAAAATTAGAGGTTGGAAGGTGGAATTTTCTGGCAAAATATTTATAGCTTTGAGGGAGCTAATTTGGAGAAGTAAATGGCCTCCATAAGAGCACAAAAATTAAGTAATTAGAGTGGCCAAAATAAAATTAAGATGTAGTATAAATTAGATAAAAAAAAAAAACTAAGATAAAAATTTACCTAAAACGAAGTCCTTATGCTATCTAGATATAAGCTGCAAAATTTTTCATCAAATTAAGAATTTTGGAAAATAAGTTTTTCATCATGAAATGGTTCTAGAAAAAAGATTAAGACGGGGGCACATTAAGATTAGGAAAGGAGAAGAACAAGAAACTACAAAATTTATGGAAAAGTGGAGGAGTAGAACCTAGGTTAATTCTATTTCACGCTTGAGTAATGTTGCTTACATATGCATATGTTTAATATATAAGATAAGGAGATAGAATCAAAACTTGACACCGAACCCCAGCTTCGAGATCATAAATATAAACTTTATACTGTGAGTAGCATCTCCCTATTCTTGGTTGTTTTCTAAAAATATGTTTTACAACAAACAAAAACTATTTTAAAACTACCTACATGTTAATATTAAGGAAATAAAAGGAATTTAGTTATGTTCTAATTTTTGCTATGTTGATTTGATGATATGTTTATAATACTTTGTGTCTCAGCACTAGACTCAAATGTTGGGCAACCACTCGGAGTAGGTTGTAGTTCTACATGCATGATGTTATATGTTGCATGTTGTGGATCTGGTAGAGGATGAGGATCCTAGAGGCTGCAGACTGTGTCAGTCTAACCTAGGGAATAGCTACAACCCTCGGTGGAGATTACGCAATGTTGTAATGCCTGGCATGTTTTGCCTTCGGGTTAGATTATATTTTATGATTTTTTCTATTTTACTATCCCCAGACATTGTTGGTTGTACACATTCAACCAGAGTTATACATATGTCTATACACCATGAATTTGATGATTTTTCATAGATTTGGATAGCTATTGTATGTCCTCTGTTTCCATTCTTTTATGCTTTATATGACATAGCACCATGACAGTGGTATGATTTTCTTATTGTTGATAGTTTTATCATGTTTATTACTATTCAATTTTTACAAAAAATGTACCTCATATTAATTTAATATAAAACTTAACTGTTTTTACTAAGATTAGTTTATGTGCTATTCACTAACACTTGTGTCTTATTATTTTTCTATCTACAGATCCACAACTACATTAGTTGTTGATCTACATTGCATAGTGCTTGGTGATAACGTACTTGCAGTAGCAAGGTGGGAGCCAAATCTCCAAGAATGTTACTATGGGATTTTGTTGTTGTAGAACATTTTATATTTGGATGTTATATGCATAAGTTTAGATAGCTTGAACTTATATGTTTGAGTGTTATGAATGCTATGCAACCTATATATTAGTTGATTGTGCATATTAGTTTAGCCAACCTCCTATGCATGCATATGTCATTGCTATAGATGAGGCCTAGATAATATTATTAAATCGTATAGCATGCGAAATAGTGATTATTGCATGTGCATGTTGTTAAATACAGGTCATACAGGTGACAACTTAATAGAACTGAGAGGTTACAACATCTGGCATGCTGTCAAATTTTTATCACGGTGGTGTGTTAGTTGTTGCCCTATTGTCACACCTAACTCAATATTAAGGTCACTAAAAGAAAAAGGCGAATTACCGATGCAAAAAAGGGGTCGGTAAGAGAGAAAATTGCGTCGGTAATGGTGTTATCGATGAAAAAACCAACGCAAAAGCATGCGTTAAAAAAATCGCCGTTGAAAAAATTTTACTAACGCAAAACCATTGCGTTGGAAAATTTTCGAGCAAGAATGGGTCGTAAAATGCGTCAAAAATTTTTGATGTAAAAAATTTGTAAGAAATTTCCGATACATGGGTTGCGTCAAAAATTTCCGACGCAATGTGCGCCGAAAATTTCCGACGCATGAGTTGCGTCGGAAAATTCTGAACACATTTTCCGACTCAAAATCTTGTGCCGGAAATTTCTAATTTTTTTATTCAATTATTTTTTATTATTAATTACTAAATTATTATTAATTATGAAATTATTATTTAATTTTTATTATTTATTTTACATATTTTTGAAATATATATTTTATGGTAATTTATTTAAGGCACTTACATAAAACTGAAATAACATGTGCTTAAATAATATTCAAATGTCTTATTACAAACATAAAATTGACTCACTAAACATATGAAACAAAATCTCAAAAAAAGAAAAATCACTCCTGACGGCCGCCATCGCCCGACTAAGATAAAGAAGAGTCAAAATCGTGAGCAGGCGCCAGAGGGCATGACTGACTAGGTGGTGTGCCCCTCATCCCTTCAACCATCTTATACAGATGATGAAGGGCAAACTCCATACTCCCCACCTTCTCCTGAAACTCTTGATTCTCCTAACGGAGAGTTTGCACCTTCGATCTCACAGACTGATCCGTACTATCAGATGGAGGATAGTGGATTGATTGAGAAGAACTCTACCGTCCAAGACCGTATACATGTTTGAAGGCTCTCCCACCAACGCACCTCTTCCACAGCTCAGTGTCTGACATTCGCTGAGACTCTGGAGTAGGCGTCTCCTCAAGTGTCGACAAGGAGGATTGGGCAGCCTGGAAGTCAGCCTAAATACGCAAGTATATCATAAATAAATTTAATAATTAAAGATGTTAATTATCAAAAGTTAATAAATAATATAAGTATGCTTACATAAAATTTACTTACATATGTCTTATCCGATCATTGGTCCACCTAGACCTCCTCACCATCTTTCTTCCTAACATGAGTATGCTTAAATATCTCAAAAAAATAGGAAGTCCTCCCGGTCTTTTTTCCTACAATACATAATCAAAATATTTTGATTATTTATAACTATCAGATAATAATAAAACTTATGTGGAAGAATAGAACTTATCATCCTCATAGCATGTTTATGTGGAGGAATAGAGTCTCCTGTGTGAAGAGAACCACCTTTCTCCGAGCAGCGGCTCCCTTTATTCTAGAAGCTTATCTTAGTAAACCTCTCTCATCTCCAATAAGTCTGAAGCTCCTCCCACATAGAAGGTGGGATCCAGTCTGGTCTACCTCTAATCCAGGCATCTCGAAACATATCAGAAAGTCTATAAGATCCACGAGTACTTAATATCCGTCTAATAGTTAGCTCGTCTCATAGATCCCATGTACAATGTTTCTGCATAAAGACAGAAATAAACAGTTAATAAATATCAATTGATATTACAGATAAAAAAATATTTAGCCATGACTGCATTGAAATACGAACTTAAAACTTATCAAACCACAAATCACAAGGAACTATCCTCCATGTGAGATAACACGACGTGAACTTTGACCTAATGATTGCTGTGATAGCATGAGCAGCAGCCATCGAAGGATGAAATTTACAACAGCCAAAATTTAAAAATCAAACAAATAATTGATGCATTAAGAAATATAGCTACAAAATTTTTGAATAATTAATATTTAATACTTACCCGACGTTGCCAACGGGCCTAATCAGCGTCTTCCCAAAACTGCTAGAACATGTGCCAGATGATCCAACTGGAGCAGGATCAAACAGAGAAGAATACAGTACGGGGACTGAAGGAGAAGCGCTATCAGTAGAGGAACCACACTACAAGCAGACGCCGGTGAAGCAGGTCCTCTAACAGTAGATGGAATAGGCATGTATCCAGGAGTAGGCATGAACTAGGAGGTCACGACACATACTGAGAATGTGGAGCCCCGTAATCATAATAGACATGGGTAGGATTAATGGGCTCTACTATAGTAACTGGCGGCAAAAGTCCTGATGGGTGGTGTACAGAAGGATCATGCCGCTTCTTCGAGTGGCCAGTATCTATCCCCTTACTCTTATCGGGTCTACATTCGAATCCATCTATATTGATAGATATATATAATTTCTTTTTTTAAAATTACATAAGATATAATGAATTATTATTTAACTTATTGTAAATTGATATATAATTTCTTTTTTTTAAATTGATATGTAATTTATTTTTTAATAACCTCTATAGTTCCAAAATTAAGAAAAGAACTAAAATTATTATACAATCAAATAAAACATATTAATTACTCAAAAAGATAGCAGAAAATTCACTGTCGCAAAACATACAAAATCAAAAATATAGCAATTCAATCTGAACAACTTGATCATCCTCCTCCGCCACCTCTTTATCCTCCTCCTTCTCTTCCTCATAATCTCCTGATGGTTTGGTATCGTCATCGTATTGAATAAATTCTTCATCCTCCTCTTCATTTTCGTATTGATCATCTTTTGTCAGTCATTCTTGATCCACCTATCCTGGATCAATCTCGTCGTATAATCCTGCTTCATGACGCAATCCATCTAATGGATCAACATCAATTACAGGCATTACATGAGACATGGACCCTTCTTGATAAACTTCTTCAACACTTACATTCTCAATTTCTATTTGCCCAGTTGGTTTTATTTTCATAACTACCCACCAATAGGTTTTGTCCATTCGAATGGTTGGATAAGGAATATAATAAACTTGTCTAGCATTTCGAGCAATGATGAACGCATCATATTGATTATATTCCCTACTGCAATCAATCTCAACAATGCTATAAATGGGATGAACTCTTGTACCACGAGATCTTCTTGGATCAAACCATTTACACAAAAACAAAACAACTATTTTTATAGATTCGCATGGATATTCCAATTCTATAACTTCTCTAAGGACACCATAATATTCAATTTCTCACATGCAGCTAACACTTTTACACATACACCACTATTAATAGTTTTCCTTCCTTGGGAGTATTCATTTTGTGTGAAACTTATAACCATTCATAAATTACTTGTGGTACGATCTCACATTTAAATTTGGTCCCAATGCTAAATCACGTTAGTGCGGATTTGTGACATCATTGGCAGAATCGTGCACCTATTTATGATATATTGAAAAAGTTAACTATATAAATAATATCATTATTTCACATGTAAATGATATACTTATGTAAGCCTTAAATCAAGCGAAAAAATTCATTTTGAATTCGTGTTCTAGCATCTTCTTGACTTATGCCATTCAAATGTAAAACAAAATTACAAATAAAAAATAAACAACACTACATTAC